>CM061064.1:107543939-107595559 GCA_030762895.1 Sophora flavescens | reverse complement strand
TACCTGGTAGGACCTGCAACAGTCGAGTAAATCGTGTCCCCCAGTCATGGCAACCTATGGACCGACACCTATCACAAGCCTGTTAGGCGCCAGGCACGGTAAGCCAACTGTTCCTGCTATATGAGGGGGCCTTCTGGGCACTTGTACTTGCCCGAATTGTAAGCTCGACTGTACACTATCAGGGTGTGGAGGCTGGTACATAGGAAACACCTGGAGCATGCCCATACTCGGCTGGACCATTGATAGTGGCCCTGCCTGAATTTCTCCACCAGCAAGAGTGCCAGCTATGACGATCGAATGGGCCGAAGCCTCACCTGTGTTGGATTGTTTTTTCTCAGCTTCTCTAACAAAATGCAACTCATTGTGTACCATAGGCTTCACGATCTCTGAAAGTTGCCTTGACATATGATACATCCAATCATTCATCCCCTGATCAATTTGATCTTGAATAAACGAGGTGGTCATCATTAACGACTAAGGCTGATCAGAGCTTTCTACCCCAGGGGTAGAAATTAAGGTTGAAGATACCGAAATTCCCATAGGTTGTGGAGTAGTTTGCATCCGCAGAGTAGGCTGTGGAGCCCCTTATAGTGTCTTCTTGGACCCATTCTTCTTGCCTGCTTGACTAGTATCCATACTGCTAAGGTTCTAACCAGACCTTAGGTGCATACGCCAAGGGTAATCTGAACCGGGAGATGGAAATTTCTCAATGAGTTCACCTTTGAGAGTCCCATCGGGCATGCCAAATTTGTTTTACGTGTAAATTAGCTAATCAGTCAAATGGAAATTCAGCCGAGGAACACGTACGGATTTTAATAAGATGTCAGGTGATTTGAATAAGAAGTAAAATCCAACTTCTAGCAAAGGGTTCCCAAACTCACTAAAGAAAGTTTTTGTAACAAGGTGAACAAGAAAAGGGTACGAACTAAAGAAAAAAGGACTTAATCGGCTTGGAAGTAAGCTGGCATAAAGTAAATTGCAATAAGTAAAGCAAGACTGAAGAAAAGTTGGAAGTAAAGGCAAGTGTAAGTAAGCAAAGCTTAAAAATTTGTATTGGGTGTTGTCGTATGTTTTTACAATAAGTACAATAGGTATTTATAGGATAAGACTAATTATCTATAATCATTTTCTAACTTGCTAAACCGACTAAATACATGCAACTATCCCCAACTCAGCTGCCCACGTTTCTTAACCGTAACAGCCACAACGGCTACCCCTCAACAGCTCAACTCCTATTTTCTCGGCATGTTTTGTGCCATCCGTTGGCAACAGCTTTGTGAGCTCCACACTTATGCGTTTCTCAGTCCTTTAACTCCTTCCAACAACTAGCGGCCCTTTAAGCTTCAGTCTACTCTATCTTTCAAGACTGGCCCATCAACAAGGCCCAACCCATTCCTTACCCGAATGTGCTTACTTCTCCATCGGCTATTTCCATCTTCGGCTAACAATTTCCTAGTTAGCCGTTGGCACGGCTATTGGACCGAATTAATTTTAAAGGTGGGGATCGATAACACTAAATAATACACAATCCAATATTATCTAGTAATCTTAGAATGAATTAAAATGAAATTTATCTAAATCTCTGATGCGTCATGAACTTTCAAGTCTCTATGTTGTTACCATCATCACATGTGTGCTCTGAAAATAAAACCACTAACGAGATAAAATACATATTTCAATTCAAGATGCATTATTTCCATCTTACTTTGTTCTTCATACTTGTCAATATTCGGATATAGAGAAGCAATCAAAACATCATAGCCAGGGTTGTCTTTCAATTAGGATAGACTTGCAAAGCGTGTGCCGCAAGCAGGACATTCATTTTTACTGCATTAAAACAAGTCCAGACTATTTAGAAAATGGCAAAAATTGTAACAAATAAACCATGTCCAACCAAACCATAAATCAGTGAGATAACTATGTAGATAGTGAAAGTTTGAGGGTAAACCCAAGTTGCATATATGTGTCTATGCAGTCTTTGCAAAATCGATGCATACATTCAATTGTAATTCTTGTTTTTCGAATAATTCCTATACATATATTGTAATCAATTATTTTCTTTACATAATATGATAACTAGGAAATAAAATTTAAAATGATTATGAAGCTGCAACCAACATATCTTTAAAAAGAAATCCTCAATATCTAGACCATGAACAGACATAACAACAAAATCCAAAAAATTAAAATAGGGGTAAATAAATATGTAAGAGATTAGTTGCCAGCTTGACACTATACAATTATACATATTATTTGTATGTGGGTTAAAACTAACAAGGTTAACGGTTATTGACGATAAAAATCTTAACATATAGATTGTTGTGCCTCAACAATATCAACAAATGAATAGTTCATGTAGGGATAAATATGTAAGAAATTGGTTGTCAACTCTTGATATACAAGTAGGAACAAATAGGGGGCGGACCCCCTATTTTATTTTTTAAAAATAAAACTAAAATACTAATTAATAATCTATAACTACTAATTATATGCCATTGGTTGGTATAAACTAGAAAAGCAGACGTCTATCCTCTTGTGTATAGAGTGGTAACTGTTATTCTCACATTTCCTAGTTTCTATTGCTACTATCGAGTGTTATTTTACAACTAAAAATATAGTCAAGACAACACTTCGCAACAAGATGGAAGCTGAATATTTGACTGATGGGCTGCTAGCTAGTATACATTGAAAAGAATATTTCTGAAAAGTGTAGTATAGATTGAACTATAGATGATTTTTCATGACATGCAGCGAAGACGTTCTTTGTTTTGATAGATCACTAATTTAATTAAAATTTTGTAACATATATTTATGATTATGAATATTTTATATGAAATTGGAGGATGAACTTAAATTTTTATAATTGGCTCTCATCATCCACATTCGGCTCTATCCCGATATACAAGTATACATATTCTCTGCATGAGGGTTCAAACTTATCGATGGCTTAATTTCATGGACGGTACAATTATAAATGGGTCGTAGATTTGTATCTTATTCTAGATTTTATTTAAGTAATGAGATAGTTCATATTCACGATTCTCTCTCTCTCGATCTCTAAAAAAAAATTAGCTTAGATGCATAAATATACCTACGCATCAACCAACATAAAACATGTCCAACAATTTGGTAATTTGTAATTATTCGGGTAAATACGGTTGTTTGGATAAATAATCACAACTCAGATGTTTTATTTTTCCGTTATCTAAAGTCAAAGAACCTTTTCATTCTGGTAAAGGAAAAAAAACCTTTTAATCCAATATTACATGAATCATGTCTTTTATACACATACTCTAAAAATTATAAATATGTCAAAGATCTGGATCTACATGCTAGTTAATGATTGTCCCAGTTTAATGAACCAACTGAATGCGATGCACTTTTTACGGATATGAATCCAAAGAAATAATTTGTATAACTATAATTGAAGTAAGATCTATCCTAACTTCTCCATCTAATGTAATGAGTAAATGCCTGACAAATATTTATGTCAAAGCAAATTTTGTATACTTTGGCATGACTGGCCTTGGAAAAAGGCAACCTCCCTTCCCCTAAAACTTTATACTACCAATAAAAAATAGCAAATGTCATATATAGACTTTAAGGAGTGACGTACAATGTTGGATACACCGAGAAATTATGTCACATCCAGGGTAATATCCATAATACTAATGAAGATGACATAATTTCCACAATCTACATTATATAATAGGTGGATTAAGATTGCCCCTCCACCATCCATTTAATTTGCTTTGGTTTCTTTCCTTTGAATTCATTCTTTACTAGCATTTTAGGCTACTAGAGGTTACCCCAGCTTGGACACTTTAATATATTTTGTGCTTGGGAAAGCAAGGGAGAGACAACATACAATTAAAATGAGATTATGAATGTCTAACTTTAAAGTGATTATCTTCCCATTCCTATAACTACAAAAATTATCATACCAAGTAAAAATCATTCTAAACGAATCTTTCGCCTACATTATGAAAACAAAATTTTCACTAAAACTATAAATACTTCAAGTAAAGCATGCTTTTCGAACAACTTCACACATTTTCAGCAGAGAATAAGTTGTATATGAGCAACCTATAGCTTCTACAAATTACGCACCTAGGCCGATAGGACATTGAATGTCCTTGAATACATTTGACAAGTCTACAAAGACGTATCTGTAAACATGCATGGATAAAAAGGTATTAGTTATTCATTGAACTGAAGGTTCAATGCAAATAGAACATTGTCAAATGCCAAATCCTTAAGTCCTTACTCTAGGTAAATGCATTACGCTAAAGGAGTGGTAATGTAACAGCTTGATTTTTTATTACGCTGCTTAACCGGGTAAAAATATATTTATTTATATTTTTATCTGAGACTTGGGAAATGATTTTGGAGAAAAAAAATCATATCTAGCATCTACTACGGTAGGAAGATTTGGTTAAAATTTGGGTTTAAATCTCAGACGGAAACCGGTCTACATTTTTTTAACTGACAGTATAATTTTCTGATCAAAAATAAAATATAATGTTTATTCTTACGAATGTTGGTGAAAGTTCGAATGGAAAACCGTCGGTGTTTTCACTGACAGTAAGATTTTAGTGATCAGAAAACCTAATTTTGACCCTTGAACGAAATAATCTAGGTTTTTATCACGTTTTCAACGATATATGCTATTTTGAAAATTTTGTAAAAAAAATAAGATATTAGACGATTCTCGAGCATTTTGTCATTAATCAGGTAATCGACGGAGCCGGGAACAGATGAAAATATCTAGATATTTAGTGAAAATATCTACATGTTTATTAGAAAATATCTAGATAATTATATTTAACTTAACCATGGTTAATCATATATTAATTAAATGACCACAAAACCCATTAATCCAATTCCTAAAAAACCAAACAATGCATAAGATCTACCCTATAAACACCAACACCCCCCCCCCCCCCACCCCACCCCACCCGCAAAAAAAATCGTGGCCTTCTTCCCCCCTTCACTCACTTCTTCATCTCTTCCATTTCTTCTTCATTTTTCTTCAAAACCTCCATTGTTGATCAAAGAGCTCCATTGAAGAACTTGCCAAGATAATCATCATTTCTTCATTTCCTTCACACACTTAAGGTAACATGATCATCTCCTCTCTTCTTGAATTCATTTTCTTCATATTTCTTGAGTTTCCATTTCTTAGATCTAGAACTTTAAAGAATTCTAGAAAATTGTAGAAAAATCATAAAAATGTGAAACCAATTTCTATGATCTAGTTATGATCTCTACTATCATCATCTAGGAGTATGTAATCAAAATCATTTTCCTTCCTTATTTTCTTGTTGAGGCCCAAACTAGGTATTTTTGGATAAAGGAAGTTTTGTTCAATTTTTAATTAAGTCATAATTTATATCAACTATCTAAAGTATGTAAGTTCGAAATCCAAAAACTTGAATCAAAAGAAGTTTTCTAACCTATTTTTATATTTGAGGACGAAACCCTACCCTAAGTGGTTGGATGTTTTTTATTCCATATTTTCAACTTATAGAAATTTATCTAAGCTACCTAGGACCTAAGTAATTAGTATCCAAAAGCTTAGGTTGAGAAAAGAACTCCAACCCTAATTTGATTTAAGTTGCCGACCTAACATAAAGTGGACCTAGTTGGATTAGTTTGATTAATTGTTGTTATGCGTTGTTTGGTTGAAGGAGAAACTGTTAAGTTATGGTGTGATAACGAGGAGCGACGAATTCTGGATTACGGTGATAACTCAGGTGGGGGAAAGAATCAACCTATCGTAGGAAATCGATAAGTAGTAGATTATATGAAAATTGTGTAGGGCGACCTAAACCCTACTAATAGTTGAGTAATGGACAAGACCAAAATCAAATTGGATACCTTTTCTGTAAAACCAATGCTGATTCGGGGATTGTAGGTTTATCAGCATAGGTTAATTTTGTGAATATTGAGATGGAGAATGCATGTCACGACCGTGATGGTTGTCATGGCAAGGCGGTGACATGTTCTGACTTGTAGAATTCTTGCATTTTATGTCTGTCACGATCGTGATGGCTATCACGGCCAGACCGTGACAGAGTCTGACTTTATGACATTGATTTTACTGTGATACACTGGTTGAGGTATTCCATCTGCATGTGACGTATTGTTTTCGGTGTTTAAATGTTTTATGATAGTAAGGATATTTGATGTCTGTCACGGCCGTGATGGCTATCACGGCTAGGCCGTGACAGAATCTGACTTTATTTTGATTGATATTATGTTATGCATGATCTGCTTGATTGTTATTATTATGCTTAGTGGATTTTTAAGCAAAGATATATATGTTGTCTAAGAGATGATTGTTTTGGGTGTGAGGATAATGATGATTTAGAAGTGCCTAACCTAGATGATGTATGTTAAAGAAGTGTTATGACATAGAATATATGTGTCAAGTTCTAATGGAAGGTTCAGGCACTAGGATGTTGATAAAACGAGTTGGTGAGATTCAAGTATAGGTGTTGTTGTCCACAACCGTGTATTGATAATATAATACACAAGGACAAAAGTGTATTGGTAATATAATACACAAAGACAAAAGTGTATTGGTAATATAATACACAAGGACATATGTGTATTGGTAATATAATACACGTAAAACACATATGTGTATTGGTAATATAATACACCGTGTATTAGTAATATAATACACGTAAATTACATATGTGTATTGGTAATATAATACACCGTGTATTGATAATATAATACACCTAAAATCAAGAGTTCTCGTGAGACCACTTCCACCTTAGAAATAGGTGTGCAGCTATTGTGTGACCTGATTTTAATTATGTTGTTCAACCGATTAAAATATACTTATACTTTTAATCTGAAAGTTAGAAAGTGTTTTTGAATAAAATAAAATCATATTCATAGTCTACTTTATGGTAGAAGGTTACGGTAAAATTTTGGATTGAAAATTCAGACGAAACCCGGTCTGCGTTTTCACTGACAGTAAAAGTTTACTTAGCATAAAACCTAATTTTTACCCGTGAACGAAATTGTTAGTGTTTTTGTCGTGTTTCCAATGACTTTAGTAATTTTGGAAATTTTACGTTCGGGATTAAAATATAATATTTTATGCGGGTGAAATCGTCGAAAAATACGATCAGAAACTTTAACCTGGTACACAACGAAGTAGGATGGGGAGATGAGATGACCAATGTGACTTGATGAAAAAGGAGTGACATGTTGATGTGAGTCAAATGTCACGTCATAAAGTAACCATCGCTACACTTTTTGAATATAATGTTATTTTAATCTAAAAACCCATTAATCACTCACTTTACCAACCAAACAACCCCTAAGCAAAACTTAAACCCCAAGCTCTTCTAACACTCTCCCCCACACGGTTTTACACCCTGCTTTTCCTATAAAAATACTTCATCATCTTCATTTCCTCACTTTCTTCTTCATAAACACATAAACTCCATTTTTGAAGCTTCAAAAGCTTCAAGTTCTTTCAAGTGAAAACTTACCAAGATCATCATCAATTCTTCTTGTACTTTCTCATCTTAGGTAACATAATCATCTCCTTTCTTTTCCAAGCTTTTGTTCTTCATCTTCATGGTTTTTCATTTCTAGATATAGAACTTCAAAAATTCATAGAAAATTGTAGGAAAATCCTAAAAATGTGAAACCAATTTCTATGACATAGTTATGTTCTCTACTCTCATTATCCAAGAGCTTTTGATCAAAAACATTTTCTTTCCTATAGAGCCCTAGTTGGCCAAACCTAGATAGGAAAATGGGTTTGATGTTTTTGTGTCTTTTCTAAATCCTATCACTTGATTCATACTCTTTAATACCTTTATGATCTTAATCTAGAAGCTTAACTTCAAAAAGGTTTTCTATCCTAAATTCCATGTATGGGCCGAACCAATGTAAGAAAGAGGAGTTGATGTTTTCTTGTTGTTTTTGAAAGTTAATGCTTGATTTGAACTCTCTAATACTTGTATTGTCTAAATCCAAGAGCTTGAATCCAACAAAGTTTTCTAACCTATTTTTTTACATAGGGTCGAAACCCAAAAATAAAAGGGGTGAAAGGTTTTTGATTGATTTGTGAAATCTAATGATTGATTCATACTCTTTAATACTCTAAGATCATTGATCTAAGAAATTGTGTTGTTTTGAAAACCCTAGCCTATTTTGTAATACAAGGCCGAAACCTACCCTAAGTGGTTGGATGATTTTTATTCCATATTTTTAAGTTATAGCAATTTATCTAAGTTACCTAGAACCTAAGTGATAAGTATCCAAAGGCTTATGTTAAGAAAAGAATACTAACTCTAATTTGAATTAAATGGCCAAACCTAGACTAAAGAGGACATAGATGAATTTGTTTGATTTATCGGTTATTATGTTGATTGGTTGAAGGTGGAGTTAGTAGTTTGTGGTGTGACAACGAGGAGCTTCGAGTTCGGGAGTTCGGTGATAACCCAGGTGGGGGAAAGAACCAACCTATCGTCGGAATGGATAAGTAGTAGATTATATAATAATTGTGTAGGGCGACCTAAACGCTACTAGTAGTCGAGTAATTGACAAGACCAAAATCACATTGGAAACCTTTTTTAAAAAACCAATGGTGATTCAGGGATTGTAGGTTTATCGATATTAGGTTGATTTTATATTGTTGATGGTTGATTTGATTTTATTACCTTTATTGATTTGATTTTGTGTTATGTTGGTGATATGGGAATATTTTGATTGATATTGTATTATGGATGATCTGCCTAGTTTTTATTATTATGCTTAGTGAATTTTAAGTAAAGATATATATATGTTGTCTAAGAGATGATTGTTTTGGGTGTGAGAATAATGATGATTTAGAAGTGCCTAACCTAGATGATGTATGTTAAAGAAGTGTTATGGCATAGAATATGTGTCAAGTTCTAATGGAAGGTTAAGGTACTAGGATGTTGTCAAAACGGGTTGGTGAGATTCAAGTATAGGTGTTGTTGTCTACAACCATGTATTGGTAATATAATACACAAGGACAAAAGTGTATTGGTAATATAATACACAAAGACAAAAGTGTATTGGTATTATAATACACAAGGACATCTGTGTAGTGGTAATATAATACACCGTGTATTGGTAATATAATACACGTAAAACACTTATGTGTATTAATATAATACACCGTGTATTGGTAATATAATACACGTAAAATCAAGAGTTTTCGTGATACCACTTCCACCTAAGGAAATAGGTGTGCAGCTATGGTGTCTTTGAGTAGCATGCGATTGGAGATAGAGGATGATATATTAAATTGAGGATGATCTGTTAGTTATGTGTGTTGTTTGTCTGTGACAATTACTTTATAAGTTACTATGGCTCTTTTCTGCTTTTTGATGATAGAACCGTTTCTTATCCCCTGTATATTTCAGTATGTTATTTTATCTTTGATGGGATCGTACGTGAACACCCTATGAATGAGCTGATCGAAGAGGAATTGGATTGAACTCCTTATGAACCGGAAGCCGGAGCGCGAGCTGTGACCCATGGTGATTAGGGTCTAGTTAGTTATGGCCAATGCGTCTCGTGAGGCATATTTTTTTATGTTTTCCGTTGTTTAACTTTTTGTCTAAGGATGTGCCTGTGAGGGATCCCTACTGATAGCATATCCTCAACAGTGTTTTGTTTTATTGCTAATATACTTATATTGTGATATGCTATTCTATATGAAGTTGTATACATTATAAATTAAGTTTTTAATTTTTCTACATATTTTCACGATAAGCATGCGATTAAGAAATTAATTAATAAGGATTTAATCTAACAACCCAAAGGGGCACAACTGGGTGTCTCAGCTATAGTGTTATTGCTTTGCATGAGATTGAGGGTATAGTAAGAAAGAGTCATCTTGAGGATGATTTGTAAATCAGGTATGTTGATTGTCTATCACAATTACTGTATAATTTACTATTACTCTTTTCCGCTTTTTGATGATAGAACTGCTTCTTATCCCATGTATTCTTTATGTGTGTGGTATCTTATTTTATTATGGGATCGTACAAGAAGACCCTGTGGCTGAGCTGAATGAGGAGGAGTTGGATGGAACTCCTTATGAACCAGAGGTAGGAGGTCGAGCTGTGATCCATGGTGATTAGAGTATAGATAGTATGGCCAGTGTGTCTAAGAAGTATTTTTATATGTTTCCGTTAAGTATGACTTTTAGTTAAGTTTATGCCTGTGAGGGATCCTGTTGAGAGGATATCCTCAACAGTGTTTTGTAATATGTATAAGACATATAGCTATATTCACAATATAATTATGGTAAGGAGTTTTAAGTAATTGAAGTTTGTATGCTCCTTAAGTTTTAAATTTTTACGTCTTTTCACGTTAAGCGAGCGATTAAGGAATTAATTAATAAAGCTTTAAACTAATAAAACACCGGGCACAACGAGGTGTCTCATTTGGTATTAGAGCAGTTTGGTTCTAAAACGGACTGTGGGGTTATGTCCAATCAGAATCAAGGACTGCGAGGTTTAGGATGTTGTTACTGGCCGTGTCTAGTTGAATCCATATCAGATTTTGACTATGCTTAGAAGTTGTGTAGTGTGTCCGAACTCGATACAAAAATTAATATTGGTATGGCATATGGTATTTATATACTTGACTATGTAGTATTATATGTCATACTAATTAGAGCGGATTATTTCTTTTAACAGAATCATGGCTTGCAGAAAAGGACGTCCAACTAACAGCAGTGACAGAACTCCAGAAAGGATTATTGGAGTTGTCCATGGTAATGCTGACAATACTGATAATGGAGGAGGATCATCTTCGACTCCAAATACAATGGAAACCATAGCTGCTGCTATGCTATTGCAAAACCAGCAGAATGTTGAGATGTTATAGGTGAACAAAGAGCAGCTAGAAATAAAGAATCAGAGAAGGGAGGTAACAACTGAAGATGCCGGATTGACTAATTTTATGAACGGAAAGCCACCTCAATTCCGAGGAGAGTATGGCCCAGAGAAGGCTGAATGGTGGATACAAGAGATTGAGAATATATTTGCTACTATACGTTGCGGCGAGGAGAAGAAAGTGACCTATGCTACCTTCATGTTAACTGAAGGAGCAGAATTCTGGTGGAAAGGAAAGGAAAGATTGTTGGAATCCCAGGACAAACATTAACTGGAATTTATTCAGTGATTGATTTTTCGAAAAGTATTTTCCGCATCAAGTTCGACGTGAGAAGGTAAAAGAATTTACAAATCTCAAACAAGGCAATATGTCGGTAGGTGATTATGCGTCATGTTTTGAGGCGCTGATTAAGTTTTCAGAATTCTATCAGAGAATTCCAAGTGAGGACTGACAATGTAGAAGATTTGAGGAAAGACTTAGAAATGAACTGCAGAAGGCGGTAGTGTAGATCTGAGGATGGCTACTGAACAGAAGCAACAAAAGACTGGAGGTCCTAATCGATCAGATGTTCAGAGGAGAGTAGATAGTGGTTCTTAGTGGAGACGGGAACCATATGCTAGACCAGGATAGAACCCTGCACCAGCACGAATGGCTAGAGCGGGTCAGCAATCGCAAGACTTAGTTTGTTTCAGCTGTGGTGGACCGCATTATGCTAGAGATTGTATGAATAGGCTTAGTTGTTTCGACTGTGGGAAACCAGGACATATAGCACGAGACTGCAGACAACGGTTTGTGCAACAACCGACAGCTGCGGGAAAAGGAGCGGGAAACAATAGAGGTGGAGCTGGAAGAGAAGTTCCTGCAGTAAAACCACAAGTGGCCAGACCTCAGGCTACAGGGAGAGTGTTTATCGTGAGGGGTGCTGAACTCCCTCAATCTGCAGATCTCATAGAAGGTATGTACTTGATGACGGGTAGATTTTGTCTGTTTCTTTGCATAGCATGATGGACAAGAAGTTTATGGGAATAATTAGTTTTTGTGGATAAGTTGTAGCGAGCAATTAGTTGTTTAAATGATAGTTATAGTTAAGGATTTGTAAACTTAGGCTTACTAGTTGAATTTAGTAAGATCCTCATACTTTAAGTAAGGTTGATAAATTGTTGCAAAGTTGTTTTGAGGTGAGAAGTAGAATTAAGGAATGATCATGTTAAGTTTAAAGTGATGTGGAATAGTTGTTAGACAAGTTAAAATCGGATTTGAGGATAGTGGTTATAATTAGGCATGTTGTTCTTGTTTATATGGTGAGTTTAGGACTTCACCTTAAGCTCTGATGGGTATAGATTGGAATACAGATTTGTTTGGGCAAACACATAAGCTAAGCTTAGTTTAGCACCCACAATTCAAAGGATAATAGAGAAAATGAGGTAATCTTTATATGGATGTAGGATCTTGAGATTAAGATACGATTACAAGATTATACCCAGTTTTGAGTCAAGAAATTCCGAGGTCCGAATTTTCTTCTAAGAGGGGTAGTAATGTAACAGCTTGATTTTTTATTATTTGTTTAACTTAGGGTAAAAATATATTTATTTATAATTTTATCCGAGACTTAGGAAATGATTTTGGAGAAACCAAAATCATATCTCGAACCTACTCTACGGTAGGAGACTTTGGTTAAAATTTGGGTTTAAAACTCAGACAGAAACCGGCCTGCGTTTTTTTAATTGACAGTATAATTTTATACTGACAGAAAACCCTAAATTGACCCAAAAACTGAAATTTGTAGATTTTGTATATTTTGTCCGTGAGGAATTCTATTTTCTAAATATTTAGTGAAAATATGTAGATATTTAGTGAAAATATCTAGATATTTATTTCAAAATATCTATATATTTATATTTAACTTAACCATGGTTAATCATATATTAATTAAATAACAACAAAACCCATTAATCCAATTCCTAAAAAACCAAAAAAAGCCTAAGATCTACCCTATAACCCCCCCTAAACCGTGGCCTTCCTCCCCCCTTACTCACTTCTTCATCTCTTCCATTTCTTCTTCATTTTTCTTCAAAAACTCCAGTGATCCAAGAGTCTGACTTTATGATGTTGATTTTACTGTGATACGCTGGTTGAGGTATTCCATTTGCATGTGACGTATTGTTTTCGGTGTTTGAATACTTTATGATATTAAGGATGTTTGATGTCTGTCACAATCGTGATGGATATCACAGCCAGGCCGTGACAGAATCTGACAATATTTTGATTGATATTGTGTTATGCATGATCTGCCTAGTTTTTATTATTATGCTTAGTGGATTTTTAAGCAAAGATATATATGTTGTCTAAGAGATGATTGTTTTGGGTGTGAGGATAACGATGATTTAGAAGTGCCTAACCTAGATGATGTATGTTAAAGAAGTATTATGGCATAGAATATATGTATCAAGTTCTAATAGATGGTTAAGGCACTAGGATGTTGTTAAAACGGGTTGGTGAGATTCAAGTATAGGTGTTGTTTGTAACATCCTTGTTCGTGCCTTCTTGCACCGGCGACCACTCCCCGCCCTCGTCGGCACCCAGGTGTTACATGCCCACCAGCTTCCGCTTGGTTCGTCCCCGAACCACACCGTACTAGGAGAGGTGCCGCTCTGAAACCATTTGTAACATCCCCGATCTGCTTTATGGATTGACGTCTGTCCCCACAAACCAACACGAGTCATTTCAGCGTGCTTTGTACCCACTCACCTTGTAACACCCTAGTTTTTACACCTATGATTAATTATTTTATTTGGATGTTTAAATTTATTTTGTTATGTGGTTTAGTTTGAGTAATTAAATTACTCTCTTCAAATTATTTTATTGGGTGCGTTAGCACTGACTCAATTCAGTGAATGCACGCTTACTAGACAATAATTACGTTATTGTCACTAATATACCAGTACAGAAAAATATTTTTCATAATATGATTAAGAGAAAAGCATTTTCATATTCTCATTCTATTTAATTTTAGAGTTAAAAATATTTTGGTTTGACATTTATCGGAGATTAAATTTTGGACTGAGTATTTTCTTAGTGGATCAGTTCAATTATTAATCTTTACTCTAATTTGAATTTCGAAATTATATCTTTATCAATCTTTATTTTTAGAATCCAAAAAGTAAAAACATGTTTATTTTAGGCCTAATATTTATCACTCATTTTGTACCTATCACTAAGTAACTAGTTTAAAAACTAAAGTTTCTCTTTTCTCTCTCTCACTCACTCGACGCCCTCACTCTCTCTTTTCTTCTCCTTCTCTGCAACTTTTTCTTCCTTCTTTCTTTCTTCTTTCTCTTTTCTTCTTCTTCCTCCCATCTCAACTCCATCTCCTTCTTCCTTATGGACTGGTTCGCGCCGCCACCTGCAAGCCGCGCAACCACCACCTCAAAGAGTAGATCCGGTCGCTGCTCACCAGCACGAGGGAGAAGACAGCTGCGCAACCCACACGTATTCCGACCGTTTGCTCCGCCGTTCGACAACGCCACCGGGGGAGCTCGCCTGGCCGCTGTCTATGGTGGTTCGTCCACCTCCCTCCCTTCTATGAGGTTCGCATCCTCTGGTTGGTAAGGATTGTTGCAGACCGAAGCTCTGTCGCCGTCCTCAGATGCGCCGCCGCCACGCCGGAGGTCTCAACAGCCACCACTTCTCTTCCTTCCACCTTGGGTGAGTCAAAACCCTCTCTTGTGTTTCAGATTCAAAATCCGCAAATTGATTTTGAAACCCTAACCCTAACCCTAACCCATTGATTTCAGATTTTAATCTTGAAATTTAAGGTTGTTTTATGAAATTGGGACTGTGAATTTGTGTTTCCCTAAACCAATTTTATTATTCTTTAGTTAAAATGAGTTTTCCCCAAATTGTATTTAGGAGCCCTAAACCCCCAATTTGATTTTATTTGAATTTGGGTATGTTTTTGTGAAATTAATTATGATTTAGTGCAATTAGGACTCTTAATGGATGATTTCCAAAGTTCTTTTCATGATCTTTTAATCAAAACAAAGTTTCCTTAAAGGGTATTAGGAAGCGTGAGCTTCAAACATGATTTTCTATAAAAGTAACCTTGTTTGGTAATTAGATTAAGTGTTTAGATAAAGTTAGAATGTGTGTTTGATCATGTGAAATTGATTTCTTGATTTTTGGTTGTTGCGCGTTGTTGGATTCCCTCTCTGAGACGTTTGACACGGCTATGCTTGCTTGATGGAGTAGATAGTTATACTCTTGGAGCTAACGTGAGCATTAAGACGAGGATCCATTACTTGTCTTCAAAGGTAAGGGGAGTTTGCCTAGGGATATTCAATAACTGTATGCATGTGTGTATGTGTTTAATTGGATATTTACATGTTGATTGAGCTTACTTGATTATCTAATGTACTTGAACTGTTATGCTATTATCTGATGTTGAACTGTACTTGTTCTAAATGATATAATGCATATATGTGATGAATCGCTTTCATTTGTGATATTAGCATTGAACTGATGATATATACTGTTGTTGATTGAAAGTTTGCTAAGCCAGATGTGCGTCTGTGCTCAACCGTTATAAGGATTAAAAACCTTAATAAGCTTTGAAGATGAAGGGATTGGTGTTCTTTTCCCAAAAGCTCTTTAAACTTAAAGTACTTGTTTTAAATGTTGAAATGGTTTTGGTGAACTATTGTTATGCGAGAGAAAAATCCTTTTCGAACTATGTGTCTTCAAGGGAAAACTTTCAAGATTATTTGGCAATATCCTATTGGGGGAAACATTTCAAAGATAAAAGAATTTCAAAGATGCTTTATAAAAGATTTTCAAAGAAAAGGTTTTTCCTAAATATTTTAGAAACTTTCCGATAACCTGGATAGGTTATCGAGGATTCGGTTTTGAATTTGTTTTTCACTGAACGAAAAATAAGTACTTAAGAAAGAGAATCTAGTACGCGAGACGTCGCCTCTAGTATTCAGTGATGCGCACGTGATCTTGGATCAGTGTTAATTTCGGGACTACGATTCCTGGTTATGATGTTATGGACTGAGAGTCCAATTCTCGAAATGGAGGACAGTTCGTTCTGATTTCGTTGTGATGGACTTAGGTCATAATCACGCTGTGTTGGACTGTGTATTCTAACCGCGTGTGATGAACATGATTAAAGGTGAAGGTTGTTTTCTACGACCACAACCCTTGACTGCAGCCACGGTCTTGGTCATTGTGATTGAGCATTCGGACTATGAGTCCTATGCTTCTGAGTTTTCAAGTGATGGGGAAATGATGATTTAAGTCGTTAGCTTTGAGCAAGACGGCGGTGAAAAGAATGAACACAAAGAAATCCATTTAAATAAAATATTTTCTCATGTGCATTTCCCCAGGCAGACGTGCCTTATTATCGTTGTTCTTAAATTGGACAATGAGACGGTGTATTATCGTTGTGCTTAGCTAGCCAATGAGACGGTGTATTATCGTTGTGCTTAGCTAGCCAATGAGACGGTGTATCGAGACTGATCAACTCATTTGAAGGATGTTGGGATCTCCGGAGATTAAGTTAGAGCCTGATATTGAAGTGTCATGCATATTTTCAAAAGATTGACTGTGCGGGTTTGAGACCCTTTGATATAACACTGTTATGTAATGTATATGCATGATTTAACTGCTTATATGATTATGTGATGCATGTATCATGTATATGGTTGTTGTGTGATATATCCATTTGTCGGTATCTCACCCTTACAAACATATCAGGTTTCTTCTGGTTTGCTATTGTACCCTGGGTATTTTAGTACATATGTGCATAGGAGTCTTCCTAAGTCACTCAGAGACTTAGATCTAGTTGCTTGATGAAGTATTTGATTGTGGAACGATCACGTGAGTTCTTATCAGGAATAAATTTTAGAATGACCAGCTTAGGGTTTGAGACTTGGATTTTTGATAAGTATGTATGAGTATGACTCAGAGAGTCTATATTTTAAAACGGAATGTTTATGGCTCGTAGAGCTTCTCTTTTGAATGAAAACTTAAACTTTTCCTTTTGGTCCTGTATAGCTAATTGATATGACTATCTTTAGCATATTAATGCCTGGTTGTATTTGGTGTAACTGGAATTCTGGAATGAAAATGAAATTATTTTAGCAGGTGTTCTTTTACCTGGGATGTCCGAATTACAGAGGAGACTCTATCGAAATTTTCGTAAAATACTAGCTTTTATTCAAGTATATTCTTTAAATTAAATAGGCTTGCCATACTATGATAGTAAGTCTGTGTGCCAATCAAGGCTTAGGAGTCGTGACAGAATTTTTATACCCAATTTCAGACACTTGTATACTTATATAAATTATTTTCCGAAAGCACCAGCAAATTATCTTTTAATTTAAATTCCGCACGTGTTACGTAAGTAATGCCCCAAGGGGGGGCGTTACAAGGTGGTATCAGAGCTGGTCGAGTCTTTCGGGATCTTTGGGGAATAGGTCTGTTAAGTTTTGTTGTGTGATCTCTGGTTGGCTCTTGTTTAAATTGTTTCTTGTTGAAGCAATGTGTGTTGACGCACAAGTATATGTTTCTTGATGGTTTTCCAAGGGCTTTATGTCCTGGGAGACCTTAGATCTTGAATGTTACTTGGGTTCGAATATGACATTCGATTATCCTTGCGAATCGTGTCTGATATTCGAAACAAGGTGCTTGTGTAAAGGGTTTTTCCGGGAGTGTTCCCTGGAAATATTCTAGGTTTATGGTTAGCAAAGGACATTGATTTTTGATTGATCTAGTTTCTGGATTCGGTCAGATCTCTGTCGCTTTGTGTAGGATGTTGCCTACGAAGTTAAAACGAGTTAGATGACTCATTCAACTGAAAGATCGGTGGTCTGAACCGTTTGTTAGACCGAGTGTTTTCCTTGTGAAGCACCAATGTTGTGTGAAGGCTCGTGTCATCGTCTGGATTCCTGACAACTAAGTAAAGGACGAATTATGAACAAGAATTTTCTGACTTTAATTTGAAATCTGTCAGGACTCCTGAATTAGTTATGCTTATTCATTGATTTCCAGTTATTCATTTCTTTGTTTGTGAGAAGTTGTACTCACACTTCTAAATGATCCTCGATGTATTAGACATTTGAGTGAATTGGTTTAAAGGAATCCATTGGTCTGGATACTTTCACACTTTGTTGAGAAAAGTGGTTATGACTATTTCTTGAGTTATAACCCAGATAATTTCGTGATAGCAGAAGTTTCTTGGTGAAACTTAGTTTTGTCACTTCTATTTTTGGTAGAGGTGAAAGTCGTCATTTTGTAAATTCTTTGTACTAAGAATAAGAATTAATCCTCTTTGGATTAGACATTATTCATCCCTTGATTCCTTAAATCCGTTGGAAGATTCTTGTGGAAGAATGAACTTTATTAGATTCATGTTTGTAAATGTGTATTGATCATGCATTTTTACACCCACGAACCTGATGGAATGATCTTTTTCCATACTGGATGTTCCGATATCCTTCAAATTAATGAAATTCTTTTCTATGCTTATGTGAAAGTGAAATCAAGAAAAATTTTCTTTTCTTGAGAAATTCTTTTATGATCACCAAGGTCTTGTCTTATTGCGGTTCGAAAGTACTTGTCGTCGTTGATCATCTTAATTCTACGTATTCTCCAAATGTCGTCGATGTGTGACCTATCTAATCAGTCATGACTCATGAGTTGGATATCTCCGCATCAAGATGTACAATTGAAGCCTTCCTTGTTAAGATGTTGACATTCCTTCAATTCTTGTTATGAGTTTGCTGAAGACTTACACGAGTTTTGTTTGAATTCAAGTGATCGTTGATCGACTGGTGAAGTCTACACCCTTCTTACGAGTTAAGATCCACTATGCAGTATTAGTGAACCGAATAATGTATCAGAGGATTATTTATACTTCATGGAGTATCTTCAAGTGTTGTTTCAGATGAAAAACGGAAGTTTATCAACGTGTGTCGGTTAAGTTTACTTTAAGTGCTGAGGACTAAGTTGAGGCTAAGTCCAACTGATCGTCCTCAGTGGGATGGATAAGTAATGAGATTACCTATCCTTAGCAGGTTAGCTGGGAGATAGTGTGGTACCTAAATTTTTGTCATCTCTATGGTAGGACGAACTAGAGTTGATAGGAGCTCCGTTAATGTATAGATGTGAATGGTACTATGAGAACCCTTAAGTTCAACGTCATTGAGTGAGACGATTACGATGGATTTTATCATGCTCGAGGCAGATGTATCATTAAAGGAAATTAGAGTAGTGATCAAAGTTTATGATTAATGTTGACTTCGTGAGTCCGAGGATTAACGGAAAAATATATATGGTAGTTTTCCTTAATTTGAACGGAAATAGTAAAAAGGAGTTCTTGAGTGAAACTAAGTAGTTAGAAAAGTTTAAGAATTATGATTTTGGATAATTCAAGTTGAAGTGATTCCTTTTGGTTGTAGTTGCATGGAGAAATGTAATTGTATTCTTTAAGATTGAAATGAATGACTATGATATAATTTGGAGTGGTGGAATAAGTCCAAAGGAAACTAAGACTATAATTGTGTACTTTGAGTTGAAGGTTGATATATGTGATAGAGTTAAGTGTTGAACCTGATGCTCTTCGTGAGGATAAGGTGTTGAAGAAGTTTTGCCAGCGGACAAATTTTGAGGCAAGAAGTGATTAAGTTTTTATTATGTCTTTCGAGTGTGATAAGTTATGGTGAAATGTTTATAATCTTTGAGGTCTTATTCTGGTAAATATGTGGTTGATGATCCATAGTAGAAACTGGACATTTTAAAATACAAGATTTGCCATTGGGGAGTATCCACCTAGATTTCTTGGCTTTGTTTTGGTGCAACTCTTAGGGGTAATGGCCTTAGAGAAACTCTATTTTATAATCTCTTTTATCGACTGCAGATATATAAGATAAGGGCAGATACGATACAAGCATTTCCTTGCATAAGTGATGGAGCCCTGCCTTTAGATGAAGGAATTGTTAGGAGTTGTGTATTTTCTTTGGGCAATAGGGTAGATGCATGGGAAATTTCTTAAACCAGGGATACTAACGGGGCTTGAGAACTAAATTGAAAATTGAGAGTCAAATGAAGGATATGAAATCGAAGTAGGCAAAAGATCCGAGAGGAATTAAGAAGAGAACGGACTATGTTGGATGTGGTAAGATTCAATTTTAATGAGATTGAATTTCTTAGGTTTTTGGCGCAAAGTATATCATGTGCAACTCAGGAATGTTACGACATTTTGATTGGAGACTTGAAAAGTGTTAATTTGATATGATTAGAAGAGTAGACTAAGCCTAAATGGACTAAGACTATGATTGCATCTCTTGAGTAGAAGGTTAATTGGTGTTATGGTAAAGATAGTGTTGATTTTGTTCTTGAAAGTGTAATAGACTAAGATGAAATATCGAAGGTAGTGGGGATAAAGCGGTAGTGAAAAATCTCGAGGATAAATAAAATGGTATAAGAATCGATCTTGTTATAAAGTTATAGATAAAAGGAATGAAGCGATGAGAATACCAAGCAAGATTTTAGGGTTAAGGTGTGATTACAAAATCCTGTGTAGTTTTGAGCTACGAAATTTCAAGGACGAAATTTTTTTAAGAGGGGTAGTAATGTAACACCCTAGTTTTTACACCTATGATTAATTATTTTATTTGGATGTTTAAATTTATTATGTTATGTGGTTTAGTTTGAGTAATTAAATTACTCTCTTCAAATTATTTTATTGGGTGCGTTAGCACTGACTCAATTCGAGTGAATGCACGCTTACTAGACAATAATTACGTTATTGTCACTAATATACCAGTACAGAAAAATATTTTTCATAATATGATTAAGAGAAAAGCATTTTCATATTCTCATTCTATTTAATTTTAGAGTTAAAAATATTTTGGTTTGACATTTATCAGAGATTAAATTTTGGACTGAGTATTTTCTTAGTGGATCAGTTCAATTATTAATCTTTACTCTAATTTGAATTTCGAAATTATATCTTTATCAATCTTTATTTTTAGAATCCAAAAAGTAAAAACATGTTTATTTTAGGCCTAATATTTATCACTCATTTTGTACCTATCACTAAGTAACTAGTTTAAAAACTAAAGTTTCTCTTTTCTCTCTCTCACTCACTCGACGCCCTCACTCTCTCTTTTCTTCTCCTTCTCTGCAACTTTTTCTTCCTTCTTTCTTTCTTCTTTCTCTTTTCTTCTTCTTCCTCCCACCTCAACTCCATCTCCTTCTTCCTTGCGGACTGGTTCGCGCCGCCACCTGCAAGCCGCGCAACCACCACCTCAAAGAGTAGATCCGGTCGCTGCTCACCAGCACGAGGGAGAAGACAGCTGCGCAACCCACACGTATTCCGGCCGTTTGCTCCGCCGTTCGACGACGCCACCGGGGGAGCTCGCCTGGACGCTGTCTATGGTGGTTCGTCCACCTCCCACCCTTCTATGAGGTTCGCCTCCTCTGGTTGGTAAGGATTGTTGCAGACCGAAGCTCTTCCGCCGTCCTCAGACGCGCCACCGCCACGCCGTAGTTCTCAACAGCCACCACTTCTCTTCCTTCCACCTTGGGTGAGTCAAAACCCTCTCTTGTGTTTCAGATTCAAAATCCCCAAATTGATTTTGAAACCCTAACCCTAACCCTTTGATTTTAGATTTTAATCTTGAAATTTAAGGTTGTTTTATGAAATTGGGACTGTGAATTTGTGTTTCCCTAAACCAATTTTATTATTCTTTAGTTAAAATGAGTTTTCCCCAAATTTTATTTAGGAGCCCTAAACCCCCAATTTGATTTTATTTGAATTTGGGTATGTTTTTGTGAAATTAATTATGATTTAGTGCAATTAGGACTCTTAATGGATGATTTCCAAAGTTCTTTTCCTGATCTTTTAATCAAAACAAAGTTTCCTTAAAGGGTATTGGGAAGCGTGAGCTTCAAACATGATTTTCTTTAAAAGTAACCTTGTTTGGTAATTAGATTAAGTGTTTAGATAAAGTTAGAATGTGTGTTTGATCATGTGAAATTGATTTCTTGATTTTTGGTTGTTGCGCGTTGTTGGATTCCCTCTCTGAGACGTTTGACACGGCTATGCTTGCTTGATGGAGTAGATAGTTATACTCTTGGAGCTAACGTGAGCATTAAGACGAGGATCCATTACTTGTCTTCAAAGGTAAGGGGAGTTTGCCTAGGGATATTCAATAACTGTATGCATGTGTGTATGTGTTTAATTGGATATTTACATGTTGATTGAGCTTACTTGATTATCTAATGTACTTGAACTGTTATGCTATTATCTGATGTTGAACTGTACTTGTTCTAAATGATATAATGCATATATGTGATGAACTGCTTTCAGCTGTGATATTAGCATTGAACTGATGATATATACTGTTGTTGATTGAAAGTTTGCTACGCCAGACGTGCGTCTGTGTCCAACCGTTATAAGGATTAAAAACCTTAATAAGCTTTGAAGATGAAGGGATTGGTGTTCTTTTCCCAAAAGCTCTTTAAACTTAAAGTACTTGTTTTAAATGTTGAAATGGTTTTGGTGAACTATTGTTATACGAGAGAAAAATCCTTTTCGAACTATGTGTCTTCAAGTGAAAACTTTCAAGATTATTTGGCAATATCCTATTGGGGGAAACATTTCAAAGATAAAATAATTTCAAAGATGCTTTATAAAAGATTTTCAAAGAAAAGGTTTTTCCTAAATATTTTAGAAACTTTCCGATAACCTGGATAGGTTATCGAGGATTCGGTTTTGAATTTGTTTTTCACTGAACGAAAAATAAGTACTTAAGAAAGAGAATCTAGTACGCGAGACGTCGCCTCTAGTATTCAGTGATGCGCACGTGATCTTGGATCAGTGTTAATTTCAGGACAACGAGTCCTGGTTATGATGTTATGGACTGAGAGTCCAATTCTCGAAATTGAGGACAGTTCGTTCTGATTTCGTTGTGATGGACTTAGGTCCTAATCACGCTGTGTTGGACTGTGTATTCTAACCGCGTGTGATGAACATGATTAAAGGTGAAGGTTGTTTTCTACGACCACAACCCTTGACTGCGGCCACGGTCTTGGGCATTGTGATTGAGAATTCGGACTATGAGTCCTATGCTTCTGAGTTTTCAAGTGATGGGGAAATGATGATTTAAGTCGTTAGCTTTGAGCAGCGACAGTGAAAAGAATGAACACAAAGAAATACTTTTAAATAAAATATTTTCTCATGTGCATTTCCCCAGGCAGACGTGCCTTATTATCGTTGTTCTTAAATTGGACAATGAGACGGTGTATTATCGTTGTGCTTAGCTAGCCAATGAGACGGTGTATTATCGTTGTGCTTAGCTAGCCAATGAGACGGTGTATTATCGTTGCACTTAGCTAGCCAATGAGACGGTGTATCGAGACCGATCAACTCATTTGAAGGATGTTGGGATCTCCGGAGATTAAGTTAGAGCCTGATATTGAAGTGTCATGCATATTTTCAAACGATTGACTGTGCGGGTTTGAGACCCTTTGATATAACACTGTTATGTTATGTATATGCATGATTTAACTGCTTATATGATTATGTGATGCATGTATCATGTATATGGTTGTTGTGTGATATATCCATTTGTCGGTATCTCACCCTTACAAACATATCAGGTTTCTTCTGGTTTGCTATTGTACCCTGGGTATTTTAGTACAGATGTGCAGAGGAGTCTTCCTAAGTCACTCAGAGACTTAGATCTAGTTGCTTGATGAAGTATTTGATTGTGGAACGATCACGTGAGTTCTTCTCAGGAATAACTTTTAGAATGACCAGCTTAGGGTTTGAGACTTGGATTTCTGATAAGTATGTATGAGTATGACTCAGAGAGTCTATATTTTAAAACGGAATGTTTATGGCTCGGAGAGCTTCTCTTTTGAATGAAAACTTAAACTTTTCCTTTTGGTCCTGTATAGCTAATTGATATAACTATCTTTAGCATATTAATGCCTGGTTGTATTTGGTGTAACTGGAATTCTGGAATGAAAATGAAATTATTTTAGCAGGTGTTCTTTTACCTGGGATGTCCGAATTACAGAGGAGACTCTGTCGAAATTTTCGTAAAATACTAGCTTTTATTCAAGTATATTCTTTAAATTAAATAGGATTGCCATACTATGATAGTAAGTCTGTGTGCCAATCAAGGCTTAGGAGTCGTGACATAATTTTTATACCCAATTTCAGACACTTGTATACTTATATAAATTATTTTCCGAAAGCACCAGCAAATTATCTTTTAATTTAAATTCCGCACGTGTTACGTAAGTAATGCCCCAGGGGGGGGGGGGCGTTACACACACGCTTCCCGGGAAAACTTCCCTGGAGGTCACTCATCCCAGAATTGCTCCAACTCAAGCTCGCTTAACTGTGGAGTTCTTAAGTGATGGGCTACCGAAAAGAAGATGCATCTTGTTAGTATAGGCAGTACCAATCAATTCATATAAGCCTTCCCCAACTGTATAGTCCCATACCTACACAGTCTCAGGATCCCTCCCATTCGGGTGTGTAATCGGTTCATTCATGTGCCCCTCCGCCTAGAAGCCTGCCAGGAGTTGCTCCTTGTCCGTGCCTTCTTGCACCGGCGACCACTCCCTGCCCTCGTCGGCACCAGGGTGTTACATTGTTGTCCACAACCGTGTATAGGCAATATAATACACAAGGACATCTGTGTATTTGTAATATAATACACCGTGTATTGGTAATTTAATACACGTAAAACACATCTGTGTATTGGTAATATAATACACCGTGCATTGGTAAAATAATACACTATGTATTGGTAATATAATGCACGTAAAACCAAGAGTTCTCGCGAGACCATTTCCACCTTTGAAATAGGTGTGCAGCTATAGTGTTATTGCTTTGCATGAGATTGAGGGTAGAGGATGACAGATTATTCTTGAGGATTATTTGTTAATCATGTATGTTGACTGTCTGTGACAATTACTGTATAATTTACTATTACTCTTTTCTGCTTTTTGATGATAGAACTACTTTTTATCCAATGTATTCTTTCTATTTTTGGTATCTTATTTTATTATGGGATCGTACAAGAAGACCATGTGGCTGAGCTGAATGAGGAGGACTTGGATGGAACTCATTATGAACCAGAGGCAGGAGGTCGAGCTGTGATCCATGGTGATTAGAGTATAAATAGTAGGCCAGTGTGTCTAAGAAGTATTTTTATATGTTTCCGCTAAGTATGACTTTTAGTTAAGTTTATGCCTGTGGGGGATCCTATTGAGAGGATACCCTCAACAGTGTTTTGTAATATGTATAAGACATATGGCTATATTCACAGTATAATTAAGGTATGAAGTTTTAAGTAATTGAAGTTTGTATGCTCCTTAAGTTAAGTTTTTAATTTTTACGTCTTTTCACGTTAAGCGAGCAATTATGGAATTAATTAAGAAAGCTTTAAACTAATAAAACAACGGGGCACAACGGGGTGTCTCAGGTAATCCTTCGAGTAAATACAGTCCACCTAACTTAACTGATTCGATAAACAATTACTAGTCTAGAAATAAAGAAATGGATCATGGAAAAGAATGGTATGGAAATAATTTTCATAACATTTTGCTAACCTCTAAGATATGCATTCTTGCATAAGAGTGTTTCAGATTCTATGCTTAGCAAGCTAGCAAGCTCATGAAAATGTCATTAAATTCTAATGTGAATAATGACTAAGCCAAAAGTTCCTTAGCACCAAATTTGATGTAACTTCTAACGTAAGTAAAAATGCATCTCACATAACAAGTATGTGGCGATGGAATATAACATTTACATCGAAGAAGGTTTTACATTATTTTGTGTAAGTAAAGAAAATTATTTTAGTTTCACGAAAATGCTTCTTTTTCCCATAGGGCCATGATGTAATCACATTACAAAATATAAGAATCATTGAAAACACTTCCACATTACATGTTTCTCAGAGTGGAGCAAAGTTCATTATTTGTGTCGTATGCTCTGATCCCAAACTGTTATTATCTATATGAAATTTTCTATGTTATTTCTACTCTATTTCAAAAAAGGACTCAACAACAATTGGCACAAAAAGATATATACCATCCCCAGTAACTTAAATCAAGTTTTGAGACCATGTAAAAGGATTCAATATGTATTTCACCAACAGTCCCAAAAAGTAGGGCTCAACCATTCAACACCAGAAAAAAAAACATAGAGGCAACTCATCACTTAATAAATTGGTGAAAACCACAACAAAACATTCCAATAACTCTGATATACGAGATACAAAAACATGTAACATAAATCAAAGCATGCAGACAAAGAATCGAAATCCATATTAAAAGTTCAAGTAGTAACATAACGGGCTAAAAATGACAAATTATAAATTAAACGATAGCAGAAATATGAAACAACGATTCAGCTAAACGTACTCATTTTTGTCCTTGTTGTTCAAAGAATCGCTTCGACCGGCTTCTATAAAAAATGATAAAATTCGTATGAAAATGGAGGAAGAAATTAACTGAAACATAAAAATTCATAAGAAAACGACACTCACCGACTTCAACTTCTTGTAGCTCATGGTTTTTTCCGTTGCTAGTGAGCAAATCCTCCTCTGCAAACTCATTCGGAAGCTGAAGGGTTTGAAACTCTATGCAGCCGATAAAAGAGGCAGAGGCTGCGATTGTGGAGACAAATAACGACAGAAGAGTATGATGTTGTCGGTTAAGAGAAAGAGAAAAGAGAAGCAGAAGCAAATCTTGTGAGTGAAGGACTTGATTTTTCAGAGGGTAGGATTTTATGTTCAGGGGTGTGTCTGGAAATGGAGTGTTAGTGTAGGCAATGAACGTTTGTCACGTGGAACGTTAGGTGATAGTTTCGTACATTGGGTGGTGAGATCTTACTTGATGAGTTGGTGATTTTGGCATTTATCGTGGTCTAGGTGTTAATCTCGTGAACCCTTATGCCCTTTCTTTTTGCATTTTATTTTTTATTAATTTATTTGGTTTGACTGGACTTGCAGGGTGATCTTCGTGATTCTTGTCTTCAAAGAGAAATAGGTTTATTGGCATTTTCTGATGATGATGCGAGAGATTTGAAACATCTATAAAAAATTTGCAGGGTAAAGGTGGCTAACACTTTTTTGATATAGTGTAGAATAAAATTAACATAAATGATAGAAAGTATGAAGGCAATTTCGTACGGCACATGTCCCCCCTTGTGTTTCTCAATTTTGTATTCTTTTCTCCTTTTAATATATTTTATTATGCTGCAAATGATTGTTAGAGTTTGGCGTGCCAACCTAGTTTGGATTCCTCTCTCTCTATTGTGATTCTCTAGCATACTAATAGCTCTTTATCCAAAAAAAAAAAAAAAACCAGTGTGGCAATAGTTGTTTGGCTAAACATCATTCGTCAAAATTTGTGCAGAGATTGGTGTGCATCAAATAGCATGACTATAAAATAAAAAGTGATGGAATGAAATCGAGTGGAATGAAATGAAGTGGTTATACCATTGTTTAGATAATAAGTTGCTTCTATATTATTTAATCCCATACCCCGCAAATTGAATGACAATTTTACTTCAAACTATCCAAAACTTATAATCTAGTGTCATTCTATTTTATTTCTCTTCATTTGATTCTTTTATATCAATTCAAACATAGTCAAATGAGTAGCACTTGTTATTTGTTACAAGGTTTCCTCAAAGGCTGAAGGTATTTAATATCTCATAATAAGTTTTTTTTCATTATTACACTATCTCATATTAAATGTTTTTAATTATTAAATTATTAAATATTAAATAATTTTAATTTCTTCTAAATAATTAATAAAATATAACATTCAACTGTATTTGATTGACAACATTGAATTCAATGTATTCAAATCTTTTCTAGAATGTAATAGCTTAATTTTGCTTACCATATATGTCATACAGTGAAGAGGTGTGAAACATCCATGCCTTTATTAAAATCTATATTAAATCCTTATCAATTTATCATATTAGGGACTGTGCCTCTTTCCCTTTCTTTGTCAAATAGTAGCTAAATTCATCGTTAATTGTATATTAATTAATATATGCATTTCGGGTAGTAAAAGTTTTAAAATCATCGAATAAACCATTGTTGGCTACTAAATAAGATTATTTTATTTTTCAGAAAAAGGAAAAAAAAATAAAAATATATTGAAGAAATAAAAATTCTTACCTAAATTAATATTATACAAAGTCATATAACAAATAACATATTGCAATAAAATATTTTTACCTAAATAAGTTAGTTCTTTAATTAATAACATAGTTTCGATCTTATTGAAAGCTTTCTCCAAATTAAATATACAAGGTCGACTACTTTCACCAATATGAATCCTAAAATAAAAGGTATGGGATCGGATCATTAAGGATAACAACATATAAATGATACAAAGTGGTTTTATTGTGTGTGTGTGTGTGTGTTTTTTTTCCCGTTACATTTTTCCCTTCATTGAGGTTAACCTGTTTGTACATATTAACCATAGAATGAAGGTCTATAATTTAAAAATGTCTAGTGCAGAGCCATTCATGCCGGTATGAGGCAATGCAAAAGAAGACATTCAATAGAGTAAGGATATGTGCAGAAGAATGGACCAAATAACTTATGGTCCATAGGCCATGGTAGAGTTTTAGGAATACAGGTCGAAATAGTTAATATTAATATTTTTAATTAAGAGTAGGCGAAGAAGAAATATAACCAAATAGTTTATGATTTCTATGTAACACCCTTTCGAGTGTGTAACACCTTGCTTTTTATCTACACTGTATTACCGATAACGATATATCTATTTATATTTTTACCTGAGACCAAGAAAATGATTTTGGAGAAAACAAAATCATATCTAGAACCTACTTTATTGTAGGAAGTTATGGTTAAATTTTGGGTTCAAAATTCAGACGAAAACCAGTCTGTGTTTTCGCTAACACTACATTTGTATTGGGTCAGAAGAACCCTCATTTGACCCGAAACTTAGTAATTTTAGATTTTTATCACTTTTTTTGTGATATGATCTATTTTAAAATTTTTTCTCAAAAATAAAATATTATATTTTATTCGGGTGAAATTTTCGAAGAAAACGCGCAAAACCTAAATCGGGTAAACGACGGAATCAGATACGGGCTGAGAGATAAGTAGGAAAAAGAACGACGAGTCATCCATGATGACTCGTTGAGAATGAGTCACCATGGTGAGTCATGGTGATGACTCACCCTTGCAATAATGGCACTTTGATATTTTACAAAATATCTAGCCATGAAAAGACCAAAATGCCCTTAACCTTCTTTGTTAATTTCAACTTGATCCCACAATTTTTGGACCAAAATACCCTCCCATCTCCCTTGATATTTTCATGCCATGGGGTGTTGGAATGTAACACCCTTCTCGGGTGCTACACTTTCTGTGACATTTTAAGGCCGAAAAGTAGTTTAATTAAATTCCCTGTAATATAATGGGGTAATATTTTTCTTTTTCACAAGGCATCAATATAAATACTTGGAATCAAGTGAGTGTTCAATAAAATATTTTGTAGTCATAATTAATATTGTAAGTTCAAAAGTCATTTACATAAAAACCCAATCCGACTCATAACCAGAAAACATAAAAATACATAGATCAAACATAAAGCTATGGAGACACAGCTCCTAAAGTATAAGATACCTAGAGTCGCAGCTCCATAAATGGTAACATTAACTCTCAGACATCCCAAGCTGGCCAAACCAAAATATAAAAGACTATCCTCTCTTGGACATCGTGAGAAGAACAAACCCAACTGGCGAGGTATAGCGGAAACTCTATTTGAGTCCACTACTGACGTCATCACAAAAGACATCACTAGAGCCATTACAAAAGCAGCTCTCAGACTAAGCCATTTCCCTTACTAAGGAGAAAGTCATAGCCAACAGACCAACGACAATCATGCCTGTCTCAAGAAAAGAAAGGTCAGGCAAGACAGAAAACACAAAGACCATCATCTTGAACCATCTAAAAGTTGGAAGACGTCCACTAGAAACTTCAACATATCGTCAGTATGTTCGAACCTCAACCTCTACGATGAATTAACCAAGGGACACCTTGACATCTCAGTCTTCTCAAAAGAACACATAAGGCAAAAGCCAACCGACATAGGCAATATAAAATAAGGAGGTGAGATTCCCAAACATCATAGCATATGGCAGATATGAAAATAGCACGACACCACATAGCATACATTCATATCCATGTAAACATATATCTCAGTCAAACAGTCCAGTATATACAAGTAACAAATAACACATGCACGTATAGCCAATAATACACAATATCAATGTAACCATAATCTTATCAAGCATGATTGGACACTGTTAGTACATAGAGACACGAGAATAGAGGTAACTGATTGAAATTGCATAGTCCCATACCTACACAGCCTCAAAGAAGATCTAATCCTAACTCCGGAGCTAACAGAACATTCAGAAGGAGTGATTAGAGCAGATGTTTCACAACTGCCAATAGTAGGCATCTTGTGCGTTCAATAGTAACAGCCACATAGTGGTACTATAATTGATTGTGAAACACTCTCGATAACCTTGATCGGCTAGCATCTAGTCGTTGACGTCAGTGTATTGCATGGAACGCCACGACCAAGAAGAAGAATCACCAACTAGCCATTCGTGACCCTCCTTCCCTGACCATCCCCAAGACCATTTAAGATCGTCACTAGCACGTCCTCATGCGCACATGCATGTCGGCTTAACTTCCTAGTCACAAAGGCCCTACGGAACATAGAATCAACTATGTGTTTAGGCAATAATGTTGTTAATGGCGTTTACGTTCATATTTATCCACCGGATAAATTTCGGGGTTCTTTACGGAAACCAAAAGCCATTCTAGAGGCAAAGCAGACAGTACCAACCTATTGGAAATCACCCCTCGTTGGACTATCCATTTTCAACGATTAAGTACATGATGAAGGTTAGTCATTCGTCACCAACTGGATTATGCCTCTTTAAGTCCATTCCCGAACAGGATTACTTGTGAAGCAAGTAACCTTAAAATACTCTTTGTCATCAAGTATTATGGATGTAAGGATGAGTGAATCATCCTTAATTTACGGCATATGGTCTTGCTCTACCATGAGTCATAATCATTAAGCCTTTGTTTTCACTAAGCCATCCTCGACTTAGGTTTTCCATTTAACTTGAAATACTAATTGTAGCGACTAAAATCCTTTTGGTTCAAAATCAACACTCATTTGTCAAAACCAAACCATTAGGAAATAAGATTGACAAATAGGTATATTGATACCAAATCTTTCAAAACAGTATTTCAAATCCCGTAAAATTATTGAAAGACGATTTTCCCCTTTATACTTGATTTAGGGCCAAAACCCCTAAACTTTCAAAATAAGATTCCTTTACTCAAAATCATCAATTATCTAGGTTCTAATACTCATTTTAAGGATTTAAAATACCAAAGTAAGATCTTGAATAATATTTCACTCAAAAGTCCTAAAACTTAACCGAAAGCTTCTAAGTTTGAAAATTGGGAAATCCATTTCTGTAAACTCTTTGATTCTCAAGGTTAATAATTCACTTTGGAGCCTTAGGACACTTAGTTAAGTGTCAAAAAAAGTTTCCAATTCCCAAAAATAGGGTTGGACGAATTATTTACTTTTGGTCCATTTTACCATTTTTGAACTCTTTAAAAACTCAATTTCATTACCTCTTGAAACATGATTTTATTCCTTTATGACCTAAACAATTATGAAAGTCGTTTTTGAAATCAATTGAACACTTTAATATGGTTTTAAACATTGTAAAAACAACATGCCTGTTGTAGAGGATTTTCCAGGAGTGTTCCCTGGAATTGTTCTAGGTTTGATGCTTGCGGAGGATATTGATTTTTCGATCGATCTAGTTTCTAGATTTGGTCTGATCTCTATCGATTTATGTAGGATGTCGCCTAAAAAGTTAATCGAGTTAGACGACTCGATTCAATTGGTAGATCTGTGGTCTAAACAGTTTATTAGACCGAGTGTGTTCTCGTAGGAAGCACCAACATTGTATGGAGGTTCGAGACTATGCGTGGATTTCCGATCGATAACTCAACAAATGATGGTCAAGAACAAGTGCTCTCTGCCATGCATAGTTGATCTGATAGATTAATTGCGAGGATTTGTTGTCTTCTCAAAGATCGACTTGAGGACGAATTATCACCAGATTAGAGTGAGGACCTACCAAAGGTTGTTGTGCCGTTGACTTAGCTTGCGAGGGAAGACCAACTCTTCGCATGACTGGAGGAACTGACTAAGTTTCCCATGATCTTGCACGATTCAGAGGAGAACACAGGAAACAACAATCGACCAGACTAAGTGAGTCTGGAAGGACCTTGTGCTTGTTGAGACCAAGGCGAGCCGATTTGAATCTTTAACTTGGATGAGTGTCACATGACTAAGAAAACTTGAAACTGTACTATTCAACTCTTTTATTGGTCATACTTTCACTTTCCGCCCTGGGTGAGAATATTGGACTTCTCTATTTCTGTAAATTATCATACAAGTTCATTCATTTCTATCCTTCAGAGTTAATCTCTACTGTTTTATTCCATTTAAAGAATTCTCTACGAACTCGTTTATTGACCATTGTTTTTCTAATCCTTATGGTTGTATTAGACAATCACAATGATCAATTTTGTACGCGTCGAACTGACTTTTCTGATCTTGATTTAAAGTCTATCACGACTCTTCAATTGTTCATGCTAGTCTGTAATTTTAGTTTACTCCAATGGACTCCTTGTATGTGAAAATTTATTCTCACATTTCGTTGAAAAAAAAATTATGACTACTTCTTGAGTTGTAACACAGACGACTTCTTGGTAATAGAAGTTTCTTGATGAAACTTGTAACACCCTAGTTTTTACACCTATGATTAATTATTTTATTTGGATGTTTAAGTTTATTTTGTTATGTGGTTTAGTTTGAGTAATTAAATTACTCTGTTCAAATTATTTTATTGGGTGCGTTAGCACTGACTTATTTCAATGAATGCACGCTTATTAGAAAATAATTTACGTTATTGTCACAATTATTACCAGTATAGAAAAATATTTTAAATAATATGATTAAGAGAAAAGCATTTTCATATTTTCATCCTATTTAATTTTAGAGTTGAAAATAAACTGGTTTGACTTTAATCGGAGATTAAATTTTGGACCGAGTATTTTCTTAGTTGATCAGTTCAATTATTAATCTTTGCTTTAATTTGAATTTCGAAATCATATGTTTATCAATCTTTATTCTTAGATTCCAAAAAGTAAAAACATGTTTATTTTAGGCTTAATATTTTATCACTCATTTTGTACCTAACACCAATTCAAGATAGGAATTCAAAATTTTTTCCTTGGTGGTCAGCATTACACGCCTCCCACTCTCTTCCTTTCCTTTTCTATTTATTTTCCTTCTTTTATTTTATTCGTTCCTTTTCTCTTCCACACGTTCAGACCCTTCTTTCTTTTTTTTTCATTCTTACTTCTTCTTCATGCTTCAGACTCTCATCTCCATAAAATTTCTCTCCTCCTCCTCTCAAAGCTTCCCCACCGTGCCGGAACACGTCCAGCCGCCCCTCAACCACATCCGGTCATCGCCTAGCGGGAAGAACCAATCACACGTCTCAGCTCATCATCTCGCACGTTCTGTCTTTTCTGGTCTCGCCGCTGTGTCGTTGTCACCGTCGTGGTGAGAACTCCGGCCACTGTTAATGGTGGTTTCCACCTTCTTCAATCTCTATTTCTTCTTCCCTTGAACTTATTCTCTCTCTTTGGCTCTTAATGGTTACAGAAACGAACTGCCACCATCTTCTGCCGCGTGACCGTCATTGCTGCCGTCGCCGGACCTCCGATCAACCACCATTCCTCCTCTTTCTTAGCTTGGTGAGTTAAAAATCTACCTTATGTGTCTCAGATTAAAAACCCCCAAATTAATTTTGAAACCCTAACCCTCTGATTTCAGATTTTAATCTTAAGATTAAAGCTTGTTTTATGAAAATAGGACTGTGAATTTGTGTTTCCCTAAACCAATTTCATTATTCTGAGTTTTCCCTAAATTTTAATAAGGAGCCCTAAACCCCCAATTTGATTTTATTTGAATTTGGGTATGTTTTTGTGAAATTAATTATGATTTAGTGAAATTAGGACTCTTAATGGATGATTTCCAAAGTTCTTTTCATGATCTTTTAATCAAAACAAAGTTTCCTTAAAGGGCATTGGGAAACGTGAGCTTCAAACATGATTTTCTTTATAAATAACCTTGTTCGGTAATTAGATTAAGTGTTTAGATAAAGTTAGAATGTGTGTTTGATCATGTGAAATTGAATTCTTGATTTTTGGTTGTTGCGCGTTGTTGGATTCCCTCTCTAAGACGTTTGACACGGCTATGCTTGCTTGATGGAGTAGATAGTTACACTCTTGGAGCTAATGTGAGTATTAAGACGAGGATCCTTTACTTGTCTTCAAAGGTAAGGGGAGTTTGCCTAGGGATATTCAATAACTGTATGCATGTGTGTAAGTGTTTAATTGGATATTTACCTGTTGATTGAGCTTACTTGATTATCTAATGTACTTGAACTGTTGTGCTATTATCTGATGTTGAACTGTACATGTTCTAAATGATATAATGCATATATGTGATGAACTGCTTTCAACTGTGATATTAGCATTGCACTGATGATATATACTGTTGTTGATTGAAAGTTTGTTAAGCCAGACGTGCGTCTGTGCTCAACCATAATAAGGATTAAAAACCTTAATAAGCTTTGAAGATGAAGGGATTGGTGTTCTTTTCCAAAAGCTCTCTAAACTTAAAGTACTTGTTTTAATTGTTGAAATGGTTTTGGTGTACTATTGTTATACAAGAGAAAAATCATTTTCGAACTATGTGTCTTCAAGTGAAAACGTTCAAAGATTATTTGGCAATATTCTATTGGGGGAAATATTTCAAAGACAAAAGAATTTCGAAGATGCTTTATAAAAGATTTTCAAAGAAAAGGTTTTTCCTAAATATCTTAGAAACTTTCCGATAACCTGGATAGGTTATCGAGGATTCGGTTTTGAATTTGTTTTTCACTGAACGAAAAATAAGTACTTAAGAAAGAGAATCTAGTACGCGAGACGTCGCCTCTAGTATTCAGTGATGTGCACGTGATCTTGAATCAGTGTGAATTCGGGACTACGAGTCCTGGTTATGATGTTATGGACTTAGGTCCTAATCGCGTTGTGTTGGACTGTGTATTTTAACCGCGTGTGATGAACATGATTAAAGGTGAAGGTTGTTTTCTACGACCACAACCCTTGACTGCGGCCACGGTCTTGGGCATTGTGATTGAGCATTCGGACTATGAGTCCTATGCTTCTGAGTTTTCAAGTGATGGGGAAATGATGATTTAAGTCGTTAGCTTTGAGCAGCGACAGTGAAAAGAATGAACACAAAGAAATCCTTTTAAATAAAATATTTTTCTCATGTGCATTTCCCCAGGCAGACGTGCCTTATTATCGTTGTTCTTAAATTGGACAATGAGACGATGTACGTGTATTGTTGTGCCTAAATGGACAATGAAACGGCGTGCATAATCGTTGTGCCTAAATGGCCAATGAGACGGTTTATTATCATTGTGTTTAGCTAGCCAATGAGACGGTGTATTATCGTTGTTCTTAAATTGGACAATGAGACGGTGTACGTGTATCGTTGTGCCTAAATGGACAATGAAACGACGTGCATAATCGTTGTGCCTAAATGGCCAATGAGACGGTGTATTATCGTTGTGCTTAGCTAGCCAATGAGACGGTGTATTATCGTTGTGCTTAGCTAGCCAATTAGACGATGTATCGAGCCTGATCAACTCACTTTAAGGATGTTGGGATCTCCGGAGATTAAGTTAGAGCCTGATATTGAAGTGCCATGCATATTTTCAAAAGATTGACTGTGCGGGTTTGAGACCCTGTGATATAACACTGTTATGTTATGTATATGCATGATTTAACTGCTTATATGATTATGTGATGTATGTATCATGTATATGGTTGTTGTGTGATATATCCATTTGTCGGTATCTCACCCTTACACACATATCAGGTTTCTTCTGGTTTGCTATTGTACCCTGGGTATTTTAGTACAGATGTGCAGAGGAGTCTTCCTAAGTCTCTCAGAGACTTAGATCTAGTTGCTTGATTAAGTATTTGATTGTGGAACGATCACGTGAGTTCTTCTCAGGAATAACTTTTAGAATGACCAGCTTAAGGTTTGAGACTTGGATTTTTGATAAGTATGTATGAGTATGACTCAGAGAGTCTATATTTTAAAACGGAATGTTTATGGCTCGGAGAGCGTCTCTTTTGAATGAAAACTTAAACTTTTCCTTTTGGTCATGTATAGCTAATTGATATAACTATCTTTAGCATATTAATGCCTGGTTGTATTTGGTGTAACTGGAATTCTGGAATGAAAATGTAATTATTTTAGCAGGTGTTCTTTTACCTGGGATGTCCGAATTACAGAGGAGACTCTGTCGAAATTTTTGTAAAATACTAGCTTTTATTCAAGTATATTCTTTAAATTAAATAGGCTTGCCATACTATGATAGTAAGTCTGTATGCCAATCAAGGCTTAGGAGTCGTGACAAAATTTTTATACCCAATTTCAGACACTTGTATACTTATATAAATTATTTTCCGAAAGCACCATCAAATTATCTTTTAATTTAAATTCCGCACGTGTTACGTAAGTAATGCCCCAAGGGGGGGCGTTACAAGGTGGTATCAGAGCTGGTCGAGTCTTTCGGGATCTTTGGGGAATAGGTCTGTTAAGTTTTGTCGTGTGATCTCTGGTTGGCTCTTGTTTGAATTGTTTCTTGTTGAAGCAATATGTGTTGATGCACAAGTATATGTTTCTTGATGGTTTTCCAAGGGCTTTATGTCCTGGGAGACCTTAGATCTTGAATGTTACTTGGGTTCGAATATGACATTCGATTATCCTTGCGAATCGTGTCTGACATTCGAAACAAGGTGCTTGTGTAAAGGGTTTTTCCGGGAGTGTTCCTTGGAAATATTCTAGGTTTATGGTTAGCAAAGGACATTGATTTTTGATTCATTTAGTTTTTGGATTCGGTCAGATCTCTGTCGCTTTGTGTAGGATGTTGCCTACGAAGTTAAAACTAGTTAGATGACTCATTCAACTGAAAGATCGGTGGTCTGAACCGTTTGTTAGACCGAGTGTTTTCCTTGTGAAGCACCAATGTTGTGTGAAGGCTCGTGTCACCGTCTGGATTCCTGACAACTAAGTAAAGGACGAATTATGAACAAGTATTTTCTGACTTTAATTTGAAATCTGTCAGGACTCCTGAATTAGTTATGCTAATTCATTAATTTCCAGTTATTCATTTCCTTGTTTGTATGAAGTCGTACTCACACTTCTAAATAATCATCGATGTATTAGACATTTGAGTGAATTGATTTATCGGAATTCATTGGTCTGGATACTTTCACATTTTGTGGAGAGAAGTGGTTATGACTATTTCTTGAGTTATAACACAGCTAATTTCGTGATAGCAGAAGTTTCTTGGTGAAACTTAGTTTCGTCACTTCTATTTTTGGTAGAGGTGAAAGTCATCATTTTGTAAATTCCTGGTACTAAGAATAAGAATTAATCTTCTTTGGATTAGAAGTTATTCACCCTTTGATTCCTTAAATCCGCTGGAAGATTCTTGTGGAAGAATGAACTTTATTAGATTCATGTTTGTAAATGTGTATTGATCATGCATTTTTACACCCACGAACCTGATGTAATGATCTTTTTCCATATTGGATGTTCCTGTGTCCTTCTATTAATGAAATTCTTCCTATGCTTATGTGAAAGTGAAATCAAGAAAAATTTTCTTTTCTTGAGAAATTCTTTTATGATCACCAAGGTCTTGTCTTATTGCGGTTTGAAAGTACTTGTCGTCGTTGATCATCTTAGTTCTATGTATTCTCCAAATGTCATCGATGTGTGACCTATCTCATCAGTCATGACTCATGAGTTGGATATCTCCGCATCAAGATGTACAATTGAAACCTTCCTTGTTGAGATGTTGACATTCCTTCAATTCTTGTTATGAGTTGGCTGAAGACTTACACGAGTTTTGTTTGAATTCAAGTGATCATTGATCGACTGGTGAAGTCTACACCCTTCTTACGAGTTAAGATCCACTATGCAGTGTTAGTGAACCGAATAATGTATCAGAGGATTGTTTATACTTCATGGAGTATCTTCAAGTGTTGTTTCAGATGAAAAATGGAAGTTTATCAACGTGTGTCGGTTAAGTTTGCTTTAAGTGTTGAGGACTAAGTTGAGGATAAGTCCAACTGATCATCCTCAGCGGGATGGATAAGTAATGAGATGACCTATCCTTAGCAGGTTAGTTAGAAGATAGTGTGGTAGCTAAGTTTTTGTCATCTCTATGGTAGGACGAACCAGAGTTGATAGGAGTTTCGTTAATGTATAGATGTGAATGGTATTATGAGAACCCTTAAGTTCAACATCATTGAGTGCGATGATTACGATGGATCTTATCATGATCGAGGCAGATATATCATTAAAGGAATTTAGAGTAGTGATCAATGTTTATGGTTAATGTTGACTTCGTGAGTCCGAGGATTAACGGAAAAATATATATGGTAGTTTTCCTTAAGCTGAATGGAATTAGTAAAGAGAAGTTCTTGAGTGAAACTAAGTTGTTAAAAAAGTTTAAGAATTATGATTTTGGATAATTCAAACTGAAGTGATTCCTTTTGGTTGTAGTTGCATGGATTCTTTAAGATTGAAATGAATGACCATGATATAATTTGGAGTGGTGGAATATGTTCAAAGGAAACTAAGACTACAATTGTGTGCTTTGGGTTGAAAGTTAATATCTGTAGTAAAGTAAAGTTAGTGTTGAACTTGATATTCGTTGTGAGGATAAGGTGTTGAAGAAGTTTTGCTAGAAGACAAATTTAGAGGCAAGAAGTGATTAAGCTTTGTTTATGTCTTTCGAGTGTGATAAACTTTGGCGAAATGTTTATAATCTTTGAGGTCTTATTCTGGTAAATATGTGGTTGATGATCCATAGTAGAAACTGGACATTTTAAATTCAAGATTGCCATTGGGGAGTGTCCACCTAGATTTCTTGGCTTTGTTTTGGTGTAACTCTTAGGGGTAATGGCCTTAGAGAAACTCTGTTTTATAATCTCTTTTCGGGGCTGCAAATATATAAGATAAGGGCCTATATGATACAAGCACTTCCTTGCATAAGTGATAGAGCTATGTCTTCAGATGGAGGAATTGTTAGGAGTTGTGTATTTTCCTTGGACAATATGGTAAAGGTGCATAGGAAATTTCTTAAACTAGGGATACTAACGGGGCTTGAGAACCAAATTGAAAATGACAGGCAAATGAAGGATATGAGATCGAAGTAGGTAAAAGATTCGAGAGGAATTAAGAAGAGAACGGATTATGTTGGATGTGGTAAGATTCAATTTTAATAAGATTGAATTTCTTAGGTTCTTGGAGCAAAGTTTATCATGTGCAACTCAGGAATGTTATGACGTTTTGATTGGAGACTTGAAAAGTGTGAATTTGATATGACTAGAAGTGTACACTAAGCTCAAATGGACTAAGACTATGATTGCATCTCTTGAGTAGAAGGTTAATTGATGTTATGGTAAAGTTAGTGTTGGTTTTGATGTTGGCTGTGAAAGTTAGATATTGGAAAAAGTTTTTCTAATGGATCTATATTGAGAAGTGAAGAGATTAAGCGTTGATTTTGTTCTTTAAAGTGTAATAGACTAAGGTGAAATATCGAAGGTAGTGTAGACAATGCGGTAGTGAAAAGTCTCGAGGATAAATAGAATGGCATAAGAATCGATCTTGTTATAGAGTTATAGATGAAAGGAATGAAGCGACGAGAATACAAAGCAAGATTTTAGAGTTAAGGTGTGATTACAACAACCTGTTTAGTTTTGAGCTACGAAATTTCGAGGACGAAATTTTTTTAAGAGGGATAGTAATGTAACACCCTAGTTTTTACACCTATGATTAATTATTTTATTTGGATGTTTAAGTTTATTTTGTTATGTGGTTTAGTTTGAGTAATTAAATTACTCTCTTCAAATTATTTTATTGGGTGCGTTAGCACTGACTTATTTCAGTGAATGCACGCTTATTAGACAATAATTTACGTTATTGTCACTATTATTACCAGTACAGAAAAATATTTTAAATAATATGATTAAGAGAAAAACATTTTCATATTTTCATCCTATTTAATTTTAGAGTTGAAAATAAACTGGTTTGACTTTAATCGGAGATTAAATTTTGGACCGAGTATTTTCTTAGTTGATCAGTTCAATTATTAATATTTGCTTTAATTTGAATTTCGAAATCATATGTTTATCAATATTTATTTTTAGATTCCAAAAAGTAAAAACATGTTTATTTTAAGCTTAATATTTTATCACTCATTTTGTACCTAACACCAATTCAAGATAGGAATTCAAAAATTTTTCCTTGGTGGTCAGCATTACACGCCTCCCACTCTCTTCCTTTCCTTTTCTATTTATTTTCCTTCTTTTATTTTATTCCTTCCTTTTCTCTTCCACACGTTCATACCCTTCTTTCTTTTTTTTTCATTCTTACTTCTTCTTCATGCTTCAGACTCTCATCTCCTCTCATCTCCATAAAATTTCTCTCCTCCTCCTCTCAAAGCTTCCCCACCGTGCCGGAACACGTCCAGCCGCCCCTCAACCAAATCCGGTCATCGCCTAGCGGGAAGAACCAACCACACGTCTCAGCTCATCATCTCGCACGTTCTGTCTTTTCTGGTCTCGCCCCTGTGTCGTCGTCACCGTCGTGGTGAGAACTCCGGCCACTGTTAATGGTGGTTTCCACCTTCTTCAATCTCTATTTCTTCTTCCCTTGAACTTATTCTCTCTCTTTGGCTCTTAATGGTTACAGAAATGAACTGCCACCATCTTCTGCCGTGTGACCGCCGTTGCTGCCGTCGCCGGACCTCCGATCAACCACCATTCCTCCTATTTCTTAGCTTGGTGAGTTAAAAATCTACCTTATGTGTCTCAGATTAAAAACCCCCAAATTGATTTTGAAACCCTAACCCTAACCCTCTGATTTCAGATTTTAATCTTAAGATTAAAGCTTGTTTTATGAAATTAGGACTGTGAATTTGTGTTTCCCTAAACCAATTTCATTATTCTGAGTTTTCCCTAAATTTTAATAAGGAGACCTAAACCCCCAATTTGATTTTTTTTGAATTTGGGTATGTTTTTGTGAAATTAATTATGATTTAGTGCAATTAGGACTCTTAATGGATGATTTCCAAAGTTCTTTTCATGATCTTTTAATCAAAACAAAGTTTCCTTAAAGGGTATTGGGAAGCGTGAGCTTCAAACATGATTTTCTTTATAAATAACCTAGCTTGTTTGGTAATTAGATTAAGTGTTTAGATAAAGTTAGAATGTGTGTTTGATCATGTGAAATTGATTTCTTGATTTTTGGTTGTTGCGCGTTGTTGGATTCCCTCTCTGAGACGTTTGACACGGCTATGCTTGCTTGATGGAGTAGATAGTTACACTCTTGGAGCTAATGTGAGTATTAAGACGAGGATCCTTTACTTGTCTTCAAAGGTAAGGGGAGTTTGCCTAGGGATATTCAATAACTGTATGCATGTGTGTAAGTGTTTAATTGGATATTTACCTGTTGATTGAGCTTACTTGATTATCTAATGTACTTGAACTGTTGTGCTATTATCTGATGTTGAACTGTACTTGTTCTAAATGATATAATGCATATATGTGATGAACTGCTTTCAACTGTGATATTAGCATTGCACTGATGATATATACTGTTGTTGATTGAAAGTTTGCTAAGCCAGACGTGCGTCTGTGCTCAACCATAATAAGGATTAAAAACCTTAATAAGCTTTGAAGATGAAGGGATTGGTGTTCTTTTCCAAAAGCTCACTAAACTTAAAGTACTTGTTTTAATTGTTGAAATGGTTTTGGTGTACTATTGTTATACAAGAGAAAAATCCTTTTCGAACTATGTGTCTTCAAGTGAAAACGTTCAAGATTATTTGGCAATATCCTATTGGGGGAAATATTTCAAAGACAAAAGAATTTCAAAGATGCTTTATAAAAGATTTTCAAAGAAAAGGTTTTTCCTAAATATCTTAGAAACTTTCCGATAACCTGGATAGGTTATCGAGGATTCGGTTTTGAATTTGTTTTTCACTAAACGAAAAATAAGTATTTAAGAAAGAGAATCTAGTACGCGAGACGTCGCCTCTAGTATTCAGTGATGTGCACGTGATCTTGAATCAGTGTGAATTCGGGACTACGAGTCCTGGTTATGATGTTATGGACTTAGGTCCTAATCGCGTTGTGTTGGACTGTGTATTCTAACCGCGTGTGATGAACATGATTAAAGGTGAAGGTTGTTTTCTACGACCACAACCCTTGACTGCGGCCACGGTCTTGGGCATTGTGATTGAGCATTCGGACTATGCGTCCTATGCTTCTGAGTTTTCAAGTGATGGGTAAATGATGATTTAAGTCGTTAGCTTTGAGCAGTGACAGTGAAAAGAATGAACACCAAGAAATCCTTTTAAATAAAATATTTTTCTCATGTGCATTTCCCCAGGCAGACGTGCCTTATTATCGTTGTTCTTAAATTGGACAATGAGATGGTGTACGTGTATTGTTGTGCCTAAATGGACAATGAAACAGCGTGCATAATCGTTGTGCCTAAATGGCCAATGAGACGGTGTATTATCGTTGTGCTTAGCTAGCCAATTAGACGGTGTATCATCGTTGTTCTTAAATTGGACAATGAGACGGTGTACGTGTATCGTTGTGCCTAAATGGACAATGAAACGACGTGCATAATCGTTGTGCCTAAATGACCAATGAGACGGTGTATTATCGTTGTGCTTAGCTAGCCAATGAGACGGTGTATTATCGTTGTGCTTAGCTAGCCAATGAGACGATGTATCGAGCCTGATCAACTCACTTTGAGGATGTTGGGATCTCTGGAGATTAAGTTAGAGCCTGATATTGAAGTGCCATGCATATTTTCAAAAGATTGACTGTGCGGGTTTGAGACCCTTTGATATAACACTGTTATGTTATGTATATGCATGATTTAACTGCTTTTATGATTATGTGATGTATGTATCATGTATATGGTTGTTGTGTGATATATCCATTTGTCGGTATCTCACCCTTACAAACATATCAGGTTTCTTCTGGTTTGCTATTGTACCCTGGGTATTTTAGTACAGATGTGCAGAGGAGTCTTCCTAAGTCACTCAGACTTAGATCTAGTTGCTTGATGAAGTATTTGATTGTGGAACGATCACGTGAGTTCTTCTCAGGAATAACTTTTAGAATGACCAGCTTAGGGTTTGAGACTTGGATTTCTGATAAGTATGTATGAGTATGACTCAGAGAGTCTATATTTTAAAATGGAATGTTTATGGCTCGGAGAGCGTCTCTTTTGAATGAAAACTTAAACCTTTCCTTTTGGTCATGTATAACTAATTGATATAACTATCTTTAGCATATTAATGCCTGGTTGTATTTGGTGTAACTGGAATTCTGGAATGAAAATGTAATTATTTTAGCAGGTGTTCTTTTACCGGGATGTCCGAATAACAGCGGAGACTCTGTCGAAATTTTCGTAAAATACTAGCTTTTATTCAAGTATATTCTTTAAATTAAATAGGCTTGTCATACTATGATAGTAAGTCTGTGTGCCAATCAAGGCTTAGGAGTCATGACAAAATTTTTATACCCAATTTCAGACACTTGTATACTCATATAAATTATTTTCCGAAAGCACCAGCAAATTATCTTTTAATTTAAATTCCGCACGTGTTACGTAAGTAATGCCCCAAGGGGGGGGGGGGGGGGCGCGTTACAAAACTTACACTAGTCACTTTTACTTTTGGTAAATGTGACCTAGTTTGATTTTTGTTTTTTGGTCAGACTGTTTCCCTTTTTAAATTGTCGATTTGTCAATTCCTTGAACTAAGAATGAATCCTCTAGGGATTAGGAACTGTTCGTCTTTTGATTTCCTAATCCACTGGAAGTTCTTGTGAAAGACAGAACTTTAGTAGAGTCATGTTTGTAAGAATGTACCAGGCATTTTTAAACTCACGAACCTATTGAAGAATCTTTTTACATACTGGATATTCATGTATCTTTATGATTGGTAAAATTCTTCTATATGCTTTCTTATGAGGGTAAGACCAAGAAATTTTCTTTCCTTAATCTTCAAAGCCATGTCTTATTGCAGTTCGATAGAACTTATCACTTTTTGATCAATTTTACCATATATCTTTTCTAAACGTCATTGACGTGTGACCTATCTCATAAGTCATGAGGATGTTTATATGATCCATATCACGATGTCAGATTTAGTCGAGTACAGTAAAAAGATAACTAGATGTTTGAGACCTTCCTTGTTAAGATGATAACGTCACAATGAATTTTGTCGTGGGTTTGCCGAGCAACTCTAAGAGTCTTGAATTGTTTCTAGTGATCATTGACGGGCTAACAAAGTCGACACCGTTCTTACCTATTTATATAGTGGAGAAGCTAACCAAAGTATGAATCAGAGGACTAAAAAGGATTCATGGAGTATCTTCTAGTGTCGTTCCAAATGAAGACCAGAAACTTACCTCCCGTTTTTGGCAAAGTTTGCATCAAGCTTTGAGAACCAAGTCGAGGTTGGGTTTAGTTTATCACCCTCAATTAGATGGACAAGAAAGAAACGATCACCCCAATAGCTGGATAGACAAGAGGTGATAGGAGTTTTGTTGAGGTGTAGATATGACTGGTAAGATGAGAAATCGTAAGCTCAACGTCATTAATTAAGACGATTAAAAAAGATCTTATAATGAGTCAAGGCAGAATATCACTAAAGGAATCTAGGTTAATGATCTTGTAGTTAAGGTTGATTGTATGAATTTGGAAGATTAAAATGAAAGTACCAATAGTAATTTCACCTAAGTAGATTCGAGCGAAAAGGATGATAATTTTTTTTACTAGGTTGCTAGAGAAGTTGAAAAAAAAAAGCTGGATGAGTTTGATAATCCTACCCGACGTGGTTTCTTTTAGTTTCAGTTACATCAAGGGGTGTAATAAATTTTTTTTTAGGATTGAGAGGTGCGATTCTGATATAATCTGGAATGGTGGACAACGTTTAATAGGACTAAGACTACGATTTGATACTTTGAGTAGGAAGTTGATGCATGTTGCTGTAAAGGTATTGTTGATCTTGGTGTTAATTGTGAGAGTTAGATTTTGAAATAAGCTTTTCTAGTGGATAGTATTAAGAAGAGAAATGATTAAGTTTTGATTATGTCCTTCGAATGTGATAGACTAAGGTGAAATTTTAAAGACAATGAACCTAATGTAGTGATGGATAGTTTCAAGAATAAATAGAATGACATAAGAATGAATTCTATTATGAAGTTCCCAATGTCACTTAAGGGGAAGGAAGCGAAGGGAAATGCAATGTAGGATCTTGGCGTTAAGATGCACTAACAAGTTCCTGTCAAAAGTTTCGAGTCACGAAATTTCGAGGACAGATTTATTTTTGTGGGGTAGTAATGTAACACCCTGTTTTTTATTTACGCTGTATTACCGATAACGATATATCTATTTAAATTTTTAACTGAGACCAAGGAAATGATTTTGGAGAAAACAAAATCATATCTAGAACCTATTATATTGTAGGAAGTTAAGGTTAAATTTTGGGTTCAAAATTCAGATGAAAACCGGTCTGCATTTTCGCTGACAGTACATTTGTATTTGGTCAGAAGAACCCTGATTTGACCCGAAACTTAGTAATTTTAGATTTTATCACTTTTTTAGTGATATGATCTATTTTAAAAATTTCGCTCAAAAATAAAATATTATATTTTATTCGACCGAAATTTTCAAAGAAAACACGCAAAACCTAAATCGGGTAAACGACGGAACCAGATAGGGAACTGCGGAGAAAAGTCGAGAGAAAGAACGACGAGTCATTCATGATGACTCATTGAGAATGAGTCGTCATGGTGAGTCATGGTGATGACTCACCCTTGCAATAATGGCACTTACTTATTTTACAAAATATCTAGCCATGAAAAGACCAAAATGCCTTTAACCTTCTTTATTAATTCCAATTTGATCCCACAATTTTTGGACCAAAATACCCTCCCATCTCCCTTGATGTTTTCTTGCCATGGGGTGTTGGAAACACCATCTCACTTCATTTTTCATAAAAACACTAAAGTTGTCAAGTTTTCTAACTATTAAGGATAAAAAACACTTAGTTTCTTTTCTCTCCACCCAACCTCCATGAATTTCGGCTAAGACTTGATGGAGATCATCCAAGCCTTGTTTCAACATTCTAATATCATATTCTTACTTCCCTTAATCATTCATACATTTGTTATCACACATAAATTTCCATTTGGAGCACCTTTACCATATGGTTTTTCTAGAGCTGTAAAGTGTTATTGACTTGTTCTTCACAATTTTCTCCTTTATCAACATCCTAGAGGTAAAATTTCATGATCTAAGATCATCTCATCATTTTTCCTTCATGATTCCTTTCGTTTCCATGAACATAGTTCAAGTTTCCATTTTCATTGACTTTCATGGAAATATTTCCAGAAAATCATAGAAATGGAATTTGTGAATTTTGACAATTCTTCTCTACTATCTAAGACCCTAACATCTTGTATTTAAAAGTTTGAAGAAAATGGAAAACCCTAGCCCTCTTTTGTATGTCTTGTCCGAACCCTAGCTTGGTGGGTCAATGAACTTCTTTTATTTGTTTAACTTGTTTTATGTGTTGTTTAGATGAAGGTTGAGAGCTTAGCTTGTTGTTGTGATCTTGTGTGGTGAAAGAAAAGGCTTTGAGGGTTTGGAATCAAAGAAAAGTTTGTTCTTCAAGAGGTAAGGGGAGTTTACTTAAATGAGTTATGTAGTCATATACTTAATTGTTTGGTATGTGTGATTAATTGTAACTATTGTGTGATGTTGAATTAATGATTTCTAGTTTTGTAATGAATATTGGATTGATAAATGAATTGTGTCTTAAATTTGTTTATGTATGTTTATTCATGAGATTGTTGTTGATTGTATTGGTTGAAAGCGTGACAATGGTCATAACTTGATAACGAGGATTAAGATACTAAAAATCTGAAGCAGAAAATTTAAGATTTCGATTTTCGTAAGTGGAAGAACTTTTAAAAATAGGGGTAAAGGCCCATTTTGGTCTCTCGATAAAAAGTGTGAAGGCCATTTTAATCCACGAAAAAAAAAAACCTACGCCGTTAGTCCCTGACAATTACTGTCGTGGGACACGTTAGTCCCTACGTTGACTTCCGTTAGCCAGCATCCATTAGTTGGGTGACGTTGCCGTTAAATCGTCCTAGATCGCCCTGTTATCTCTGCTGATTTAAAGTGAGACTAATTAGTCCCTAACAATTAGTATTGTGGGCCAATTTAGTCCCTATGTGACTGATATCAACCTATGTTACAGTAGGTGGTTCTTGTGTTGCTTCTGTGTTCTGCACTCCATTGCTCTCCTTCTTCAACTTTTCAAGTCTCTTCTTTTGAGTTGGTGGCAGATTCCCTTTCACAGAACTTAGTCGCCTTATGTATTTGGCTGTCCTCCCCATCAGATAACACCTCAGTTCTTCTAACATAGTCAATATGGGCTTCTCCCTGTATCTGACAATCTTGGCATTCCAGGAGTCACAGATGTTGTTGGTAATGTTATCCAACTTAGGCCAATGACTGAAATAGGCCTTTACCTATGCGGCTGGTTCAATGTTGTTTAGGTAACTCCAAGCTCTCTCATTCTTATACGTCAACCTCAACATTGCTGCTTTAAGCTCAGACTCAGTTGTGCATTTAGAACATGTTGGGAATTTGCGTATAAAACAAAATAAAACGCAGTGGAAAAATTCCCATCGAAGGATCCATGTGAATGGTCATGATTCATGATTAGAAAGTTTACCTCTTGAAGCGATGGTTGTTGGTTGAAATTCGTCTATCACGAACACCGCACGGACGGTGTCTCCAGAGGTATCCACACGAGCGGACTCCGTGAACGTCCAACGTCACGAACCTGAAGCGTCTCTGTCTTGCAGTGCTAGCTTCAAAACCGAGACTTACTGTTCACTCTTACTCTCTCTGTGCGGCTAGGGTATCAACCTTGTGTGCACAACAACTTAAGTGTTCTACTTATAGTAGCGCCTCCTTAAGTGAGTTAGTGAGCAGCACTTGACCTAAGCCCATGTGCTATGCGCTAGGCCCAATAGGAAAGTCCAACTCTCCTTTTAATGCTTCTTTTAATCCGCTCTTATGTGTGTGACCCTATAGGTTCCCAAAACGTTAGCAGTAACATTAAATCCCATTTAATATTACAAACAGTGAGCGGTATCTAGCAATACATCACTGCTACCTAAGTAGTGAGAAAGTCAGTGATTTGACGAAACCTTTCTGTGACAAATATTCATGTGCATTATTATCCCTTAGTCCATATATCTATATTGAACACAAGGCATAGAATGTGTCACCCTTGTATGGTTCAATATCATGTTCCCTGATACCCGAGTAGACTTAACAACAAATGAAGTCAATATCTCATATTGACTCATTTCAGCATGGCCATGCATTTTACAGTCTCACTCTATCAGGGGGCCCACAGATATTACTCCTGTCATGTAGGAGGGACAAATTCCATCTAGGTCACTCACATCCCTCTGCATGGCTCGTGGTATGCCCAATGACCGTCTTTATAATCATCCTATTACAGATGACGTTTGACGATATTAAAGCACACGACTCCTCATGTAGGGATCGTAGTGATTTCAGGTCGAAGGATTTCATACACCATGTCACTATGAGAACTACTTATGACACTCACATAACGCTCCATGTAGTGTTCTCATGGCGGGTCAATCCAGTACATCATTACCTTAATGTGTACCTATGTGGCAACTCGATATCTCATATCTATGACCCGTGAGATGTGTTCATCAGTCTGCACACATAATAGTCTCAATTGTATTATTATTGTCCTTATTAATAAAATACTTGACTACGGATATTTAAGAATAGGATTTCATTGTTCAATAGTGTCTCACGATCAAGTCATATACTTGATATTCTATTAAACTGAAATTTCCATTCTAAGGACTTTATTATGTTTAAACAAGTGACACAATAAACTGGAATGCCTCATATCATATATATATAATAGCAAGATACAAATGTAAGTCTAAAGAAATACATTGGCCTCTAGGGCTTACACCAACAGAACAATCCCATGTATACCCTCTTAGCTCCCTATCCTTAAAATTTTTTACGAAATTCTTCCAAATGTGCAGGACACAGTTCCTGTGTGGTGCACTTGGCATCACTTCTTTCAATGCAGGTACCAGTCCCTGCATACAACATATATGACAATAGATAAATTAGTACTAATGGACAAAGTAGTCCCTAACAATTACTACTAATGGACAAATTAGTCCCTAACAATCACTATCGGAGGACAAAATAGTCCCTGTATATTTTCCATAATCAAACCAAATGCAGCAAAGTCAGGAAAGTACAGAATCAAACAACACGCAACAACTTCTTTGCAACCCAATCCCTCTTTAAACATGTCAAAGACTTCCTTCCTTTTAAAGTCAGGTTGAGTCAAAAGTTTTTGCTCCAACTTCTTTGCAACCCAATCCCTAGTGGCAGCCTTGTTTTTAAACACTTTGCAGCAGTTGTGTTCTCCTATATATGTCTTCAACTAAAAACTCTTGCTCATGGTGCTCCAAGCACGATATGCAAGCCAGTTGCAGTCTTCAACCTTACAAACTGCTCGTGCTCTCAACTAATCGTTCTTCTTCCACTTAAAAATGGTCACCCACACCTATATTCATCCCACAATCAACCTTATAAAAACCAACCCTACACTCTATTCATAACCCTAAATCCAAAATTAAAGATGAAACACAAAGAAGCAAAAATCGAAATGGGGAAGAACAGAACAACCCTAATTTAGAAATGAAAATGTAAATAGTAAAAGGGAGGAAGTGAATGTTAAGGTTGTTCTGTGAATGGGAATCTGACACCAACTCAAAAGAAGAGTCTTGAAAAGTTGAAGAAAGACAGCAATGGAGTGCAGAGCATAGAAGCAAAGCATAGAAGCAGCACAAGGAGTACAGAGCACAGAAGCAGCATAAGAACCACATGCTGTAACACAGGTTGATATCAGTCACATAGGGACTATATTGGCCCACGAAACTAATTGTTAGGGATGAATTAGTCTCACTTTAAATGGGCAGAGATAACGGGGCCAGCTAGGACGATATAACGGCCACGTCACCCAACTAACGGACGCTGGCTAATGGAAGTCAACATAGGGACTAATGTGTCCCACATTAGTAATTGTCAGGGACTAACGATGTAGTTTTTTTTTTGTCAGGGACTAAAATGGCCTCCGTACTTTTTGTCTGGGACCAAAATGGGCCTTTACCCTAGAAATAAAAATAATGTGACTTAAGTATATTTTTGTTAAAAGTTAAGTTTTTGAGAAATCATAGATGATTTTAAAATAATGCTTAAGAAATGAGTGTAAGTGAGGACGAAAAGTCTTTTGAAACGTAGTCAAGAAAAGTCTTTTGAAAGAAAAGTTTTTGGTTTACGAAAATTTTATTCTAAATGAAAATATTTAGAAAAATGCCTTATGATCTTGATAATAATTTTATTGTTTTAGTCAAAAGGTTTTATAAATTATTTTTAATGATTTGACATTTTCCCAAATGAATTTTAAAGGAAAAGGATTTCTGCAAAATGTTGTTTAAAAGAGCGAATTTTTTTTCCCGACAAACGTTTATAAACTCTTGTATTTAATTTTCAATTTAGTTTTCACCGAACGAAAACCGTGTTGAAAATTAAGAAAGTTGTGAGGACCTAGTAACCAAGGCGTCAGACTATAGTTCTTCTGAGTAAGTATTTGGTCACGGATTAAAATTCCACGTTGGCGACTTGACTTTGTGTCAAATATCGACGAACCTAGTGACTGGTGATTCGGCCTAGAGTTTCATAAATGAATACTCGTACTACGTGTCCTATGTTAAGTGTGAATGGGCTTGATGCCTGCATAAAATTAGTCGTGAGCTTTAACCTTGGACAAGAAAGAACGAACGAAAAATAAAAACAACGAACCAACTGTTTTACATGCACAAGCTGGCAGACGTGCCATAGTTTTCGAGCTACAATCCTTTGAGGATTGACAAATTGGGGAAGTCAAGACCAAAGTGGGTCTATAAGGACATCTACGTTTGTGAGCCACAAAAAGCCGGTGCCTAGCAACCTCGAAACGTGGACGCAACGACTGCCAAATGTGGATGTACTCAATCAGGGACTACTCAATATTATTTTAGGTAATTGAGTGTAATACCATTGAACAATTGGATCCCGGACCTAAATTGAGAGACCGACCTCATGAGACAATTGTGGTAAGGGGTATTGCAGCCTAATCATTGCTTGATGAAGGGAAGTTAGGATCTCCGGAGATTACGAAATAGATAGTGGATTTTTGA
>CM061064.1:107515819-107543439 GCA_030762895.1 Sophora flavescens | reverse complement strand
ACCTTAAAATACTCTTTGTCATCAAGTATTATGGATGTAAGGATGAGTGAATCATCCTTAATTTACGGCATATGGTCTTGCTCTACCATGAGTCATAATCATTAAGCCTTTGTTTTCACTAAGCCATCCTCGACTTAGGTTTTCCATTTAACTTGAAATACTAATTGTAGCGACTAAAATCCTTTTGGTTCAAAATCAACACTCATTTGTCAAAACCAAACCATTAGGAAATAAGATTGACAAATAGGTATATTGATACCAAATCTTTCAAAACAGTATTTCAAATCCCGTAAAATTATTGAAAGACGATTTTCCCCTTTATACTTGATTTAGGGCCAAAACCCCTAAACTTTCAAAATAAGATTCCTTTACTCAAAATCATCAATTATCTAGGTTCTAATACTCATTTTAAGGATTTAAAATACCAAAGTAAGATCTTGAATAATATTTCACTCAAAAGTCCTAAAACTTAACCGAAAGCTTCTAAGTTTGAAAATTGGGAAATCCATTTCTGTAAACTCTTTGATTCTCAAGGTTAATAATTCACTTTGGAGCCTTAGGACACTTAGTTAAGTGTCAAAAAAAGTTTCCAATTCCCAAAAATAGGGTTGGACGAATTATTTACTTTTGGTCCATTTTACCATTTTTGAACTCTTTAAAAACTCAATTTCATTACCTCTTGAAACATGATTTTATTCCTTTATGACCTAAACAATTATGAAAGTCGTTTTTGAAATCAATTGAACACTTTAATATGGTTTTAAACATTGTAAAAACAACATGCCTGTTGTAGAGGATTTTCCAGGAGTGTTCCCTGGAATTGTTCTAGGTTTGATGCTTGCGGAGGATATTGATTTTTCGATCGATCTAGTTTCTAGATTTGGTCTGATCTCTATTGATTTATGTAGGATGTCGCCTAAAAAGTTAATCGAGTTAGACGACTCGATTCAATTGGTAGATCTGTGGTCTAAACAGTTTATTAGACCGAGTGTGTTCTCGTAGGAAGCACCAACATTGTATGGAGGTTCGAGACTATGCGTGGATTTCCGATCGATAACTCAACAAATGATGGTCAAGAACAAGTGCTCTCTGCCATGCATAGTTGATCTGATAGATTAATTGCGAGGATTTGTTGTCTTCTCAAAGATCGACTTGAGGACGAATTATCACCAGATTAGAGTGAGGACCTACCAAAGGTTGTTGTGCCGTTGACTTAGCTTGCGAGGGAAGACCAACTCTTCGCATGACCGGGAGGAACCGACTAAGTTTCCCATGATCTTGCACGATTGAGAGGAGAACACAGAAACAACAATCGACTGGACTAAGTGAGTCTGGAAGGACCTTGTGCTTGTTGAGACCAAGGCGAGCCGATTTGAATCTTTAACTTGGATGAGTGTCACATGACTAAGAAAACTTGAAACTGTACTATTCAACTCTTTTATTGGTCATACTTTCACTTTCCGCCCTGGGTGAGAATATTGGACTTCTCTATTTCTGTAAATTATCATACAAGTTCATTCATTTCTATCCTTCAGAGTTAATCTCTACTGTTTTATTCCATTTAAAGAATTCTCTATGAACTCGTTTACTGACCATTGTTTTTCTAATCCTTATGGTTGTATTAGACAATCACAATGATCAATTTTGTACGGGTCGAACTGACTTTTCTGATCTTGATTTAAAGTCTATCACGACTCTTCAATTGTTCATGCTAGTCTGTAATTTTAGTTTACTCCAATGGACTCCTTGTATGTGAAAATTTATTCTCACATTTCGTTGAAAAAAAATTATGACTACTTCTTGAGTTGTAACACAAACGACTTCTTGGTAATAGAAGTTTCTTGATGAAACTTGTAACACCCTAGTTTTTACACCTATGATTAATTATTTTATTTGGATGTTTAAGTTTATTTTGTTATGTGGTTTAGTTTGAGTAATTAAATTACTCTGTTCAAATTATTTTATTGGGTGCGTTAGCACTGACTTATTTCAATGAATGCACGCTTATTAGAAAATAATTTACGTTATTGTCACAATTATTACCAGTATAGAAAAATATTTTAAATAATATGATTAAGAGAAAAGCATTTTCATATTTTCATCCTATTTAATTTTAGAGTTGAAAATAAACTGGTTTGACTTTAATCGGAGATTAAATTTTGGACCGAGTATTTTCTTAGTTGATCAGTTCAATTATTAATCTTTGCTTTAATTTGAATTTCGAAATCATATGTTTATCAATCTTTATTCTTAGATTCCAAAAAGTAAAAACATGTTTATTTTAGGCTTAATATTTTATCACTCATTTTGTACCTAACACCAATTCAAGATAGGAATTCAAAATTTTTTCCTTGGTGGTCAGCATTACACGCCTCCCACTCTCTTCCTTTCCTTTTCTATTTATTTTCCTTCTTTTATTTTATTCCTTCCTTTTCTCTTCCACACGTTCAGACCCTTCTTTCTTTTTTTTTCATTCTTACTTCTTCTTCATGCTTCAGACTCTCATCTCCATAAAATTTCTCTCCTCCTCCTCTCAAAGCTTCCCCACCGTGCCGGAACACGTCCAGCCGCCCCTCAACCACATCCGGTCATCGCCTAGCGGGAATGCCTGGTTGTATTTGGTGTAACTGGAATTATGGAATGAAAATGTAATTATTTTAGCAGGTGTTCTTTTACCTGGATGTCCAATACAGAGAGACTCCGAAATTTTTGTAAAATACTAGCTTTTATTCAAGTATATTCTTTAAATTAAATAGGCTTGCCATACTATGATAGTAAGTATCCAATCAAGGCTTAGGAGTCGTGACAAAATTTTTATACCCAATTTCAGACACTTGTATACTTATATAAATTATTTTCCAAAGCACCATCAAATTATCTTTTAATTTAAATTCGCACATGTTACGTAAGTAATGCCCCGGAGCGTCTTTCAGGATCTTTGGGGAATAGGTCCGCTAAGTTTTGTCATGTGATTCTCGGTTGGCTCTTGTTTGAATTGTTTCTTGTTGAAGCAATATGTGTTGATGCACAAGTATATGTTTCTTGATGGTTTTCCAAGGGCTTTATGTCCTGGGAGACCTTAGATCTTGAATGTTACTTGGGTTAATATGACATTCGATTATCCTTGCGAATCGTGTCGTCAAACAAGGTGCTTGTGTAAAGGGTTTTTCCGGACTTAATGGTTTATGGTTAGCAAAGGACATTGATTTTTGATTCATTTAGTTTTGGATTCCGCTTCCTTTGTGTAGGATGTTGCCCCGGGTCAAAACTAGTTAGATGACTCATTCAATGAAAGATCGTGGTCAACCTTTGTTAGACAGTGTTTTCCTTGTGAAGCACCAATGTTGTGTGGATTCCCCGACAACTAAGTAAAGGACGAATTATGAACAAGTATTTTCCGACTTTAATTTGAAATCGTATGGTTGGGACTCCCGAATTAGTTATGCTAATTCATTAATTTCCAGTTATTCATTTCCTTGTTTGTATGAAGTCGTACTCACACTTCTAAATAATCATCGATGTATTAGACATTTGAGTGAATTGATTTATCGGAATTCATTGGTCTGGATACTTTCACATTTTGTGGAGAGAAGTGGTTATGACTATTTCTTGAGTTATAACACGCCTAATTTCGTGATAGCAGAAGTTTCTTGGTGAAACTTAGTTTCGTCACTTCTATTTTTGGTAGAGGTGAAAGTCATCATTTTGTAAATTCCTGGTACTAAGAATAAGAATTAATCTTCTTTGGATTAGAAGTTATTCACCCTTTGATTCCTTAAATCCGCTGGAAGATTCTTGTGGAAGAATGAACTTTATTAGATTCATGTTTGTAAATGTGTATTGATCATGCATTTTTACACCCACGAACCTGATGTAATGATCTTTTTCCATATTGGATGTTTCTGTGTCCTTCTATTAATGAAATTCTTCCTATGCTTATGTGAAAGTGAAATCAAGAAAAATTTTCTTTTCTTGAGAAATTCTTTTATGATCACCAAGGTCTTGTCTTATTGCGGTTTGAAAGTACTTGTCGTCGTTGATCATCTTAGTTCTATGTATTCTCCAAATGTCATCGATGTGTGACCTATCTCATCAGTCATGACTCATGAGTTGGATATCTCCGCATCAAGATGTACAATTGAAACCTTCCTTGTTGAGATGTTGACATTCCTTCAATTCTTGTTATGAGTTGGTCAAGACTTACACGAGTTTTGTTTGAATTCAAGTGATCATTGATCGACTGGTGAAGTCTACACCCTTCTTACGAGTTAAGATCCACTATGCAGTGTTAGTGAACCGAATAATGTATCAGAGGATTGTTTATACTTCATGGAGTATCTTCAAGTGTTGTTTCAGATGAAAAATGGAAGTTTATCAACGTGTGTCGGTTAAGTTTGCTTTAAGTGTTGAGGACTAAGTTGAGGATAAGTCCAACCGATCATCCTCGCCGGGATGGATAAGTAATGAGATGACCTATCCTTAGCAAGGTTAGTTAGAAGATAGTGTGGTAGCTAAGTTTTTGTCATCTCTATGGTAGGACGAACCAGAGTTGATAGGAGTTTCGTTAATGTATAGATGTGAATGGTATTATGAGAACCCTTAAGTTCAACATCATTGAGTGCGATGATTACGATGGATCTTATCATGATCGAGGCAGATATATCATTAAAGGAATTTAGAGTAGTGATCAATGTTTATGGTTAATGTTGACTTCGTGAGTCCGAGGATTAACGGAAAAATATATATGGTAGTTTTCCTTAAGCTGAATGGAATTAGTAAAGAGAAGTTCTTGAGTGAAACTAAGTTGTTAAAAAAGTTTAAGAATTATGATTTTGGATAATTCAAACTGAAGTGATTCCTTTTGGTTGTAGTTGCATGGATTCTTTAAGATTGAAATGAATGACAATGATATAATTTAGAGTGGTGGAATATGTTCAAAGGAAACTAAGACTACAATTGTGTGCTTTGGGTTGAAAGTTAATATCTGTAGTAAAGTAAAGTTAGTGTTGAACTTGATATTCGTTGTGAGGATAAGGTGTTGAAGAAGTTTTGCTAGAAGACAAATTTAGAGGCAAGAAGTGATTAAGCTTTGTTTATGTCTTTCGAGTGTGATAAACTTTGGCGAAATGTTTATAATCTTTGAGGTCTTATTCTGGTAAATATGTGGTTGATGATCCATAGTAGAAACTGGACATTTTAAATTCAAGATTGCCATTGGGGAGTGTCCACCTAGATTTCTTGGCTTTGTTTTGGTGTAACTCTTAGGGGTAATGGCCTTAGAGAAACTCTGTTTTATAATCTCTTTTCGGGCTGCAAATATATAAGATAAGGGCCTATATGATACAAGCACTTCCTTGCATAAGTGATAGAGCTATGTCTTCAGATGGAGGAATTGTTAGGAGTTGTGTATTTTCCTTGGACAATATGGTAAAGGTGCATAGGAAATTTCTTAAACTAGGGATACTAACGGGGCTTGAGAACCAAATTGAAAATGACAGCAAATGAAGGATATGAGATCGAAGTAGGTAAAAGATTCGAGAGGAATTAAGAAGAGAACGGATTATGTTGGATGTGGTAAGATTCAATTTTAATAAGATTGAATTTCTTAGGTTCTTGGAGCAAAGTTTATCATGTGCAACTCAGGAATGTTATGACGTTTTGATTGGAGACTTGAAAAGTGTGAATTTGATATGACTAGAAGTGTACACTAAGCTCAAATGGACTAAGACTATGATTGCATCTCTTGAGTAGAAGGTTAATTGATGTTATGGTAAAGTTAGTGTTGGTTTTGATGTTGGCTGTGAAAGTTAGATATTGGAAAAAGTTTTTCTAATGGATCTATATTGAGAAGTGAAGAGATTAAGCGTTGATTTTGTTCTTTAAAGTGTAATAGACTAAGGTGAAATATCGAAGGTAGTGTAGATAATGCGGTAGTGAAAAGTCTCGAGGATAAATAGAATGGCATAAGAATCGATCTTGTTATAGAGTTATAGATGAAAGGAATGAAGCGACGAGAATACAAAGCAAGATTTTAGAGTTAAGGTGTGATTACAACATCCTGTTTAGTTTTGAGCTACGAAATTTCGAGGACGAAATTTTTTTAAGAGGGATAGTAATGTAACACCCTAGTTTTTACACCTATGATTAATTATTTTATTTGGATGTTTAAGTTTATTTTGTTATGTGGTTTAGTTTGAGTAATTAAATTACTCTCTTCAAATTATTTTATTGGGTGCGTTAGCACTGACTTATTTCAGTGAATGCATGCTTATTAGACAATAATTTACGTTATTGTCACTATTATTACCAGTACAGAAAAATATTTTAAATAATATGATTAAGAGAAAAACATTTTCATATTTTCATCCTATTTAATTTTAGAGTTGAAAATAAACTGGTTTGACTTTAATCGGAGATTAAATTTTGGACCGAGTATTTTCTTAGTTGATCAGTTCAATTATTAATATTTGCTTTAATTTGAATTTCGAAATCATATGTTTATCAATATTTATTTTTAGATTCCAAAAAGTAAAAACATGTTTATTTTAAGCTTAATATTTTATCACTCATTTTGTACCTAACACCAATTCAAGATAGGAATTCAAAAATTTTTCCTTGGTGGTCAGCATTACACGCCTCCCACTCTCCTCCTTTCTTCTTCATGCTTCAGACTCTCATCTCCTCTCATCTCCATAAAATTTCTCTCCTCCTCCTCTCAAAGCTTCCCCACCGTGCCGGAACACGTCCAGCCGCCCCTCAACCAAATCCGGTCATCGCCTAGCGGGAAGAACCAACCACACGTCTCAGCTCATCATCTCGCACGCTCGCCTTTTCCGGTCTCGCCCCTGTGTCGTTGCCACCGTCTGTGGTGAGAACTCCGCCACTGTTAATGGTGGTTTCCACCTTCTTCAATCTCTATTTCTTCTTCCCTTGAACTTATTCTCTCTCTTTGGCTCTTAATGGTTACGTAAATGAACTCGCCACCATCTTCCGGCTGTGTGACCGCCTTCTCGCCGCTGTCGGACCTCCGATCAACCACCATTCCTCCTATTTCTTAGCTTGGTGAGTTAAAAATCTACCTTATGTGTCTCAGATTAAAAACCCCCAAATTGATTTTGAAACCCTAACCCTAACCCTCTGATTTCAGATTTTAATCTTAAGATTAAAGCTTGTTTTATGAAATTAGGACTGTGAATTTGTGTTAAACCAATTTCATTATTCTGAGTTTTCCCTAAATTTTAATAAGGAGACCTAAACCCCCAATTTGATTTTTTTTGAATTTGGGTATGTTTTTGTGAAATTAATTATGATTTAGTGCAATTAGGACTCTTAATGGATGATTTCCAAAGTTCTTTTCATGATCTTTTAATCAAAACAAAGTTTCCTTAAAGGGTATTGGGAAGCGTGAGCTTCAAACATGATTTTCTTTATAAATAACCTAGCTTGTTTGGTAATTAGATTAAGTGTTTAGATAAAGTTAGAATGTGTGTTTGATCATGTGAAATTGATTTCTTGATTTTTGGTTGTTGCGCGTTGTTGGATTCCCTCTCTGAGACGTTTGACACGGCTATGCTTGCTTGATGGAGTAGATAGTTACACTCTTGGAGCTAATGTGAGTATTAAGACGAGGATCCTTTACTTGTCTTCAAAGGTAAGGGGAGTTTGCCTAGGGATATTCAATAACTGTATGCATGTGTGTAAGTGTTTAATTGGATATTTACCTGTTGATTGAGCTTACTTGATTATCTAATGTACTTGAACTGTTGTGCTATTATCTGATGTTGAACTGTACTTGTTCTAAATGATATAATGCATATATGTGATGAACTGCTTTCAACTGTGATATTAGCATTGCACTGATGATATATACTGTTGTTGATTGAAAGTTTGCTAAGCCGGACGCGTGCGTCTGTGCTCAACCATAATAAGGATTAAAAACCTTAATAAGCTTTGAAGATGAAGGGATTGGTGTTCTTTTCCAAAAGCTCACTAAACTTAAAGTACTTGTTTTAATTGTTGAAATGGTTTTGGTGTACTATTGTTATACAAGAGAAAAATCCTTTTCGAACTATGTGTCTTCAAGTGAAAACGTTCAAGATTATTTGGCAATATCCTATTGGGGGAAATATTTCAAAGACAAAAGAATTTCAAAGATGCTTTATAAAAGATTTTCAAAGAAAAGGTTTTTCCTAAATATCTTAGAAACTTTCCGATAACCTGGATAGGTTATCGAGGATTCGGTTTTGAATTTGTTTTTCACTGAACGAAAAATAAGTATTTAAGAAAGAGAATCTAGTACGCGAGACGCCGCCCTAGTATTCAAGTGATGTGCACGTGATCTTGAATCAGTGTGAATTCGGGACTACGAGTCCTGGTTATGATGTTATGGACTTAGGTCCTAATCGCGTTGTGTTGGACTGTGTATTCTAACCGCGTGTGATGAACATGATTAAAGGTGAAGGTTGTTTTCTACGACCACATCCCTTGACTGCGGCCACGGTCTTGGGCATTGTGATTGAGCATTCGGACTATGCGTCCTATGCTTCTGAGTTTTCAAGTGATGGGTAAATGATGATTTAAGTCGTTAGCTTTGAGCAGTGACAGTGAAAAGAATGAACACCAAGAAATCCTTTTAAATAAAATATTTTTCTCATGTGCATTTCCCCAGGCAGACGTGCCTTATTATCGTTGTTCTTAAATTGGACAATGAGATGGTGTACGTGTATTGTTGTGCCTAAATGGACAATGAAACAGCGTGCATAATCGTTGTGCCTAAATGGCCAATGAGACGGTGTATTATCGTTGTGCTTAGCTAGCCAATTAGACGGTGTATCATCGTTGTTCTTAAATTGGACAATGAGACGGTGTACGTGTATCGTTGTGCCTAAATGGACAATGAAACGACGTGCATAATCGTTGTGCCTAAATGACCAATGAGACGGTGTATTATCGTTGTGCTTAGCTAGCCAATGAGACGGTGTATTATCGTTGTGCTTAGCTAGCCAATGAGACGATGTATCGAGCCTGATCAACTCACTTTAAGGATGTTGGGATCTCCGGAGATTAAGTTAGAGCCTGATATTGAAGTGCCATGCATATTTTCAAAAGATTGACTGTGCGGGTTTGAGACCCTTTGATATAACACTGTTATGTTATGTATATGCATGATTTAACTGCTTTTATGATTATGTGATGTATGTATCATGTATATGGTTGTTGTGTGATATATCCATTTGTCGGTATCTCACCCTTACAAACATATCAGGTTTCTTCTGGTTTGCTATTGTACCCTGGGTATTTTAGTACAGATGTGCAGAGGAGTCTTCCTAAGTCACTCAGACTTAGATCTAGTTGCTTGATGAAGTATTTGATTGTGGAACGATCACGTGAGTTCTTCTCAGGAATAACTTTTAGAATGACCAGCTTAGGGTTTGAGACTTGGATTTCTGATAAGTATGTATGAGTATGACTCAGAGAGTCTATATTTTAAAATGGAATGTTTATGGCTCGGAGAGCGTCTCTTTTGAATGAAAACTTAAACCTTTCCTTTTGGTCATGTATAACTAATTGATATAACTATCTTTAGCATATTAATGCCTGGTTGTATTTGGTGTAACTGGAATTCTGGAATGAAAATGTAATTATTTTAGCAGGTGTTCTTTTACCTGGGATGTCCGAATTACAGAGGAGACTCTGTCGAAATTTTCGTAAAATACTAGCTTTTATTCAAGTATATTCTTTAAATTAAATAGGCTTGTCATACTATGATAGTAAGTCTGTGTGCCAATCAAGGCTTAGGAGTCATGACAAAATTTTTATACCCAATTTCAGACACTTGTATACTTATATAAATTATTTTCCGAAAGCACCAGCAAATTATCTTTTAATTTAAATTCCGCACGTGTTACGTAAGTAATGCCCCAAGGGGGGGGGGGGGGTGGCGTTACAAAACTTACACTGGTCACTTTTACTTTTGGTAAATGTGACCTAGTTTGATTTTTGTTTTTTGGTCAGACTGTTTCCCTTTTTAAATTGTCGATTTGTCAATTCCTTGAACTAAGAATGAATCCTCTAGGGATTAGGAACTGTTCGTCTTTTGATTTCCTAATCCACTGGAAGTTCTTGTGAAAGACAGAACTTTAGTAGAGTCATGTTTGTAAGAATGTACCAGGCATTTTTAAACTCACGAACCTATTGAAGAATCTTTTTACATACTGGATATTCATGTATCTTTATGATTGGTAAAATTCTTCTATATGCTTTCTTATGAGGGTAAGACCAAGAAATTTTCTTTCCTTAATCTTCAAAGCCATGTCTTATTGCAGTTCGATAGAACTTATCACTTTTTGATCAATTTTACCATATATCTTTTCTAAACGTCATTGACGTGTGACCTATCTCATAAGTCATGAGGATGTTTATATGATCCATATCACGATGTCAGATTTAGTCGAGTACAGTAAAAAGATAACTAGATGTTTGAGACCTTCCTTGTTAAGATGATAACGTCACAATGAATTTTGTCGTGGGTTTGCCGAGCAACTCTAAGAGTCTTGAATTGTTTCTAGTGATCATTGACGGGCTAACAAAGTCGACACCGTTCTTACCTATTTATATAGTGGAGAAGCTAACCAAAGTATGAATCAGAGGACTAAAAAGGATTCATGGAGTATCTTCTAGTGTCGTTCCAAATGAAGACCAGAAACTTACCTCCCGTTTTTGGCAAAGTTTGCATCAAGCTTTGAGAACCAAGTCGAGGTTGGGTTTAGTTTATCACCCTCAATTAGATGGACAAGAAAGAAACGATCACCCCAATAGCTGGATAGACAAGAGGTGATAGGAGTTTTGTTGAGGTGTAGATATGACTGGTAAGATGAGAAATCGTAAGCTCAACGTCATTAATTAAGACGATTAAAAAAGATCTTATAATGAGTCAAGGCAGAATATCACTAAAGGAATCTAGGTTAATGATCTTGTAGTTAAGGTTGATTGTATGAATTTGGAAGATTAAAATGAAAGTACCAATAGTAATTTCACCTAAGTAGATTCGAGCGAAAAGGATGATAATTTTTTTTACTAGGTTGCTAGAGAAGTTGAAAAAAAAAAAGCTGGATGAGTTTGATAATCCTACCCGACGTGGTTTCTTTTAGTTTCAGTTACATCAAGGGGTGTAATAAATTTTTTTTTAGGATTGAGAGGTGCGATTCTGATATAATCTGGAATGGTGGACAACGTTTAATAGGACTAAGACTACGATTTGATACTTTGAGTAGGAAGTTGATGCATGTTGCTGTAAAGGTATTGTTGATCTTGGTGTTAATTGTGAGAGTTAGATTTTGAAATAAGCTTTTCTAGTGGATAGTATTAAGAAGAGAAATGATTAAGTTTTGATTATGTCCTTCGAATGTGATAGACTAAGGTGAAATTTTAAAGACAATGAACCTAATGTAGTGATGGATAGTTTCAAGAATAAATAGAATGACATAAGAATGAATTCTATTATGAAGTTCCCAATGTCACTTAAGGGGAAGGAAGCGAAGGGAAATGCAATGTAGGATCTTGGCGTTAAGATGCACTAACAAGTTCCTGTCAAAAGTTTCGAGTCACGAAATTTCGAGGACAGATTTATTTTTGTGGGGTAGTAATGTAACACCCTGTTTTTTATTTACGCTGTATTACCGATAACGATATATCTATTTAAATTTTTAACTGAGACCAAGGAAATGATTTTGGAGAAAACAAAATCATATCTAGAACCTATTATATTGTAGGAAGTTAAGGTTAAATTTTGGGTTCAAAATTCAGATGAAAACCGGTCTGCATTTTCGCTGACAGTACATTTGTATTTGGTCAGAAGAACCCTGATTTGACTCGAAACTTAGTAATTTTAGATTTTATCACTTTTTTAGTGATATGATCTATTTTAAAAATTTTGCTCAAAAATAAAATATTATATTTTATTCGACCGAAATTTTCAAAGAAAACACGCAAAACCTAAATCGGGTAAACGACGGAACCAGATAGGGAACTGCGGAGAAAAGTCGAGAGAAAGAACGACGAGTCATTCATGATGACTCATTGAGAATGAGTCGTCATGGTGAGTCATGGTGATGACTCACCCTTGCAATAATGGCACTTACTTATTTTACAAAATATCTAGCCATGAAAAGACCAAAATGCCTTTAACCTTCTTTATTAATTCCAATTTGATCCCACAATTTTTGGACCAAAATACCCTCCCATCTCCCTTGATGTTTTCTTGCCATGGGGTGTTGGAAACACCATCTCACTTCATTTTTCATAAAAACACTATAGTTGTCAAGTTTTCTAACTATTAAGGATAAAAAACACTTAGTTTCTTTTCTCTCCACCCAACCTCCATGAATTTCGGCTAAGACTTGATGGAGATCATCCAAGCCTTGTTTCAACATTCTAATATCATATTCTTACTTCCCTTAATCATTCATACATTTGTTATCACACATAAATTTCCATTTGGAGCACCTTTACCATATGGTTTTTCTAGAGCTGTAAAGTGTTATTGACTTGTTCTTCACAATTTTCTCCTTTATCAACATCCTAGAGGTAAAATTTCATGATCTAAGATCATCTCATCATTTTTCCTTCATGATTCCTTTCGTTTCCATGAACATAGTTCAACTTTCCATTTTCATTGACTTTCATGGAAATATTTCCAGAAAATCATAGAAATGGAATTTGTGAATTTTGACAATTCTTCTCTACTATCTAAGACCCTAACATCTTGTATTTAAAAGTTTGAAGAAAATGGAAAACCCTAGCCCTCTTTTGTATGTCTTGTCCGAACCCTAGCTTGGTGGGTCAATGAACTTCTTTTATTTGTTTAACTTGTTTTATGTGTTGTTTAGATGAAGGTTGAGAGCTTAGCTTGTTGTTGTGATCTTGTGTGGTGAAAGAAAAGGCTTTGAGGGTTTGGAATCAAAGAAAAGTTTGTTCTTCAAGAGGTAAGGGGAGTTTACTTAAATGAGTTATGTAGTCATATACTTAATTGTTTGGTATGTGTGATTAATTGTAACTATTGTGTGATGTTGAATTAATGATTTCTAGTTTTGTAATGAATATTGGATTGATAAATGAATTGTGTCTTAAATTTGTTTATGTATGTTTATTCATGAGATTGTTGTTGATTGTATTGGTTGAAAGCGTGACAATGGTCATAACTTGATAACGAGGATTAAGATACTAAAAATCTGAAGCAGAAAATTTAAGATTTCGATTTTCGTAAGTGGAAGAACTTTTAAAAATAGGGGTAAAGGCCCATTTTGGTCTCTGATAAAAAGTGTGAAGGCCATTTTAATCCCTGACAAAAAAAAAACTACGCCGTTAGTCCCTGACAATTACTGTCGTGGGACACGTTAGTCCCTACGTTGACTTCCGTTAGCCAGCATCCATTAGTTGGGTGACGTTGCCGTTAAATCGTCCTAGATCGCCCTGTTATCTCTGCTGATTTAAAGTGAGACTAATTAGTCCCTAACAATTAGTATTGTGGGCCAATTTAGTCCCTATGTGACTGATATCAACCTATGTTACAGTAGGTGGTTCTTGTGTTGCTTCTGTGTTCTGCACTCCATTGCTCTCCTTCTTCAACTTTTCAAGTCTCTTCTTTTGAGTTGGTGGCAGATTCCCTTTCACAGAACTTAGTCGCCTTATGTATTTGGCTGTCCTCCCCATCAGATAACACCTCAGTTCTTCTAACATAGTCAATATGGGCTTCTCCCTGTATCTGACAATCTTGGCATTCCAGGAGTCACACTTGTTGTTGGTAATGTTATCCAACTTAGGCCAATGACTGAAACAGGCCTTTACCTATGCGGCTGGTTCAATGTTGTTTAGGTAACTCCAAGCTCTCTCATTCTTATACGTCAACCTCAACATTGCTGCTTTAAGCTTAGACTCAGTTGTGCATTTAGAACATGTTGGGAATTTGCGTATAAAACAAAATAAAACGCAGTGGAAAAATTCCCATCGAAGGATCCATGTGAATGGTCATGATTCATGATTAGAAAGTTTACCTCTTGAAGCGATGGTTGTTGGTTGAAATTCGTCTATCACGAACACCGCACGGACGGTGTCTCCAGAGGTATCCACACGAGCGGACTCCGTGAACGTCCAACGTCACGAACCTGAAGCGTCTCTGTCTTGCAGTGCTAGCTTCAAAACCGAGACTTGCTGTTCACTCTTACTCTCTCTGTGCGGCTAGGGTATCAACCTTGTGTGCACAACAACTTAAGTGTTCTACTTATAGTAGCGCCTCCTTAAGTGAGTTAGTGAGCAGCACTTGACCTAAGCCCATGTGCTATGCGCTAGGCCCAATAGGAAAGTCCAACTCTCCTTTTAATGCTTCTTTTAATCCGCTCTCTTATGTGTGTGACCCTATAGGTTCCCAAAACGTTAGCAGTAACATTAAATCCCATTTAATATTACAAACAGTGAGCGGTATCTAGCAATACATCACTGCTACCTAAGTAGTGAGAAAGTCAGTGATTTGACGAAACCTTTCTGTGACAAATATTCATGTGCATTATTATCCCTTAGTCCATATATCTATATTGAACACAAGGCATAGAATGTGTCACCCTTGTATGGTTCAATATCATGTTCCCTGATACCCGAGTAGACTTAACAACAAATGAAGTCAATATCTCATATTGACTCATTTCAGCATGGCCATGCATTTTACAGTCTCACTCTATCAGGGGGCCCACAGATATTACTCCTGTCATGTAGGAGGGACAAATTCCATCTAGGTCACTCACATCCCTCTGCATGGCTCGTGGTATGCCCAATGACCGTCTTTATAATCATCCTATTACAGATGACGTTTGACGATATTAAAGCACACGACTCCTCATGTAGGGATCGTAGTGATTTCAGGTCGAAGGATTTCATACACCATGTCACTATGAGAACTACTTATGACACTCACATAATGCTCCATGTAGTGTTCTCATGGCGGGTCAATCCAGTACATCATTACCTTAATGTGTACCTATGTGGCAACTCGATATCTCATATCTATGACCCGTGAGATGTGTTCATCAGTCTGCACACATAATCGTCTCAATTGTATTATTATTGTCCTTATTAATAAAATACTTGACTACGGATATTTAAGAATAGGATTTCATTGTTCAATAGTGTCTCACGATCAAGTCATATACTTGATATTCTATTAAACTGAAATTTCCATTCTAAGGACTTTATTATGTTTAAACAAGTGACACAATAAACTGGAATGCCTCATATCATATATATATAATAGCAAGATACAAATGTAAGTCTAAAGAAATACATTGGCCTCTAGGGCTTACACCAACAGAACAATCCCATGTATACCCTCTTAGCTCCCTATCCTTAAAATTTTTTACGAAATTCTTCCAAATGTGCAGACACGCTTCTGTGTGGTGCACTTGGCATCACTTCTTTCAATGCAGGTACCAGTCCCGGATACAACATATATGACAATAGATAAATTAGTACTAATGGACAAAGTAGTCCCTAACAATTACTACTAATGGACAAATTAGTCCCTAACAATCACTATCGGAGGACAAAATAGTCCCTGTATATTTTCCATAATCAAACCAAATGCAGCAAAGTCAGGAAAGTACAGAATCAAACAACACGCAACAACTTCTTTGCAACCCAATCCCTCTTTAAACATGTCAAAGACTTCCTTCCTTTTAAAGTCAGGTTGAGTCAAAAGTTTTTGCTCCAACTTCTTTGCAACCCAATCCCTAGTGGCAGCCTTGTTTTTAAACACTTTGCAGCAGTTGTGTTCTCCTATATATGTCTTCAACTAAAAACTCTTGCTCATGGTGCTCCAAGCACGATATGCAAGCCAGTTGCAGTCTTCAACCTTACAAACTGCTCGTGCTCTCAACTAATCGTTCTTCTTCCACTTAAAAATGGTCACCCACACCTATATTCATCCCACAATCAACCTTATAAAAACCAACCCTACACTCTATTCATAACCCTAAATCCAAAATTAAAGATGAAACACAAAGAAGCAAAAATCGAAATGGGGAAGAACAGAACAACCCTAATTTAGAAATGAAAATGTAAATAGTAAAAGGGAGGAAGTGAATGTTAAGGTTGTTCTGTGAATGGGAATCTGACACCAACTCAAAAGAAGAGTCTTGAAAAGTTGAAGAAAGACAGCAATGGAGTGCAGAGCATAGAAGCAAAGCATAGAAGCAGCACAAGGAGTACAGAGCACAGAAGCAGCATAAGAACCACATGCTGTAACACAGGTTGATATCAGTCACATAGGGACTATATTGGCCCACGAAACTAATTGTTAGGGATGAATTAGTCTCACTTTAAATGGGCAGAGATAACGGGGCCAGCTAGGACGATATAACGGCCACGTCACCCAACTAACGGACGCTGGCTAATGGAAGTCAACATAGGGACTAATGTGTCCCACATTAGTAATTGTCAGGGACTAACGATGTAGTTTTTTTTTTGTCGTGACTAAAATGGCCTCCGTACTTTTTGTCTGGGACCAAAATGGGCCTTTACCCTAGAAATAAAAATAATGTGACTTAAGTATATTTTTGTTAAAAGTTAAGTTTTTGAGAAATCATAGATGATTTTAAAATAATGCTTAAGAAATGAGTGTAAGTGAGGACGAAAAGTCTTTTGAAACGTAGTCAAGAAAAGTCTTTTGAAAGAAAAGTTTTTGGTTTACTTAAAATTTTATTCTAAATGAAAATATTTAGAAAAATGCCTTATGATCTTGATAATAATTTTATTGTTTTATTCAAAAGGTTTTATAAATTATTTTTAATGATTTGACATTTTCCCAAATGAATTTTAAAGGAAAAGGATTTCTGCAAAATGTTGTTTAAAAGAGCGAATTTTTTTTCCCGACAAACGTTTATAAACTCTTGTATTTAATTTTCAATTTAGTTTTCACCGAACGAAAACCGTGTTGAAAATTAAGAAAGTTGTGAGGACCTAGTAACCAAGGCGTCAGACTATAGTTCTTCTGAGTAAGTATTTGGTCACGGATTAAAATTCCACGTTGGCGACTTGACTTTGTGTCAAATATCGACGAACCTAGTGACTGGTGATTCGGCCTAGAGTTTCATAAATGAATACTCGTACTACGTGTCCTATGTTAAGTGTGAATGGGCTTGATGCCTGCATAAAATTAGTCGTGAGCTTTAACCTTGGACAAGAAAGAACGAACGAAAAATAAAAACAACGAACCAACTGTTTTACATGCACAAGCTGGCAGACGTGCCATAGTTTTCGAGCTACAATCCTTTGAGGATTGACAAATTGGGGAAGTCAAGACCAAAGTGGGTCTATAAGGACATCTACGTTTGTGAGCCACAAAAAGCCGGTGCCTAGCAACCTCGAAACGTGGATGCAACGACTGCCAAATGTGGATGTACTCAATCAGGGACTACTCAATATTATTTTAGGTAATTGAGTGTAATACCATTGAACAATTGGATCCCGGACCTAAATTGAGAGACCGACCTCATGAGACAATTGTGGTAAGGGGTATTGCAGCCTAATCATTGCTTGATGAAGGGAAGTTAGGATCTCCGGAGATTACGAAATAGATAGTGGATTTTTGAAGTGTCATGAATTTTTAAAAACCTATGATGGTTGTTAGGTATGAATCCCCTTGCTTAAATAGCATTGATATTAGGACTATGATTCATATTGTTTTACATGTTGCTGTTGTCATATGTTATTGATTGTTGTGTCGCGTATGTGACTACTGTGATAAACTTATGTGTCGGTATCTCACCCTTGCTATGTACATGTGAAATGCCTTGTGGCATTTTTGGATACGTGTAAAGTTTCGTGTTAATGGTATTCCAGATGACTACAAGACCCTGAGATTTGAAGGTTATGATGCTAACAATGACGATGTGTGAGCTCTTGTGGCCAAGACCCAGTTTCCCTCTTGTACCACTCCCTAGGATGAGCTACGACGCCTTGTTTGTTTCGAGGTATCCGATGATGGGGATGACGTTGGATAATTTCTCAACAGACATCTCTAGGTTTGACCAGCTGTGGAGTTATCTTTTTGTTGTAAGGGTTTTGGAGTCTTTTTCTAAGTATTTATTATGGTCTATTATGGTTGTTTGGAAACTTGTATGCCTTGGCAAGAAAAATCTTTTAACATTATTTGGAGATTTTTATTGTGATGTATGTATTATGAATTAAGTTTCTTACCTTGACGTTTGTAAATGTTCATATCATGAGAAAATTTTTAGACCTGCAATTTTTGAAACATAATTATATACCTAAATTATTTTCGGAAAGCAACCAGTAGTAAAATTTTAAGATCAAAACCCTCACATTTCAGTTTCACTGACTCTTTTAACTCTCTCTTCTTCTGAAAATTTGGAACCACTCTAATGACAGAGAAGTGGAAAAAAAAAACTCAAATCCCTAACCCAAAAGCCCCTCTTTCCGTTTATAAAACGAAGATCTCCTCAATTTCTACCTCAAACCCAATCAATTAAAACAAATTTGGGTCTGATAACAAAATTTGTTTTCTTGATTTTGATTCTGGTTTTTGAACAGGGGTTGAGTACAGGGCTGTATTAACCAATTTCATACTGATAGTCTTGAACTTGGTTAATCCATCAGTACATCCATTTAGTACTCTATGTATTAATGAACATCATATTTTCCTGAAACATGAATACACTCGTACATAGCATATGTACAGGGCTGTATTCAGTTAACCATTTATAACAGATCTGATTTCATATTGTGCATAGGTGTTACTGTATCAAGAACCTTAAATTAATTTGTCAGTTGTAGTAGCAGACATACATCCATTGATTACATGGTTGTACCTGACAAATAATTTTCTTATTTCCAAAAATCATTTTCATTAACAAAAAGCTTATTCCTTTTAATGCAGGTTATGAAAATTGATTTTCTTCATGCATCTTTTTAGTTGAGCTATCTTGTGACTAAGAGATTTCTTTCTCTTACAAATCAACTAAGACTTAAATCTAAAATTCTCCTTTAAGCTTGGTCTTGATGATCCTTTGATCTTTGACTTTGCTATTTTGATTTCTACACGCAACTCCTTGATTCCTTCAAGTTCTTCCTTGAATATTTTCCTTAAATTTGCTTAATGAACTTGTTGATCACTGCTTGATACCTGTCTTTGCAATTTGACACTAAAACACTTGCACACACATTAAGTTGTATTTGTCATATATCAAAATCTCTAGGTCATCGAGTCTTACAAACTCCCCCTTTTTCAATATGACAAATCTTTTAACAAATTATAACATCAGAGTATGTGTAGCAGAAGCTAAGTGTTTTTGACAGATTTATATCATGGTATCAGAGCAGAAGTAGATCAGAGCAAAAAAAAATTATCAGAGCAGAATTTGATTTACTCCCCCTTAATCATGTAAGCTTATAAGCTCCCCCTCAACATATGCATGTATAATTTGTTATTATCCCCTTTCTCTATATAATACTTTTCCCTCCCCCTTTTGGCATTATCAAAACGGTAAAGAAAAGAAACATTCAAAGCAATAGAGAAGGCAAGAATTTAAACATTCAAACATAGCATATAAAATTGTTCATGATAGAGGGATATGTGCTGGGACAAATCAAAAAGAATAGAAACCATCTGCCAAAATTACAAACTAAGGCATTTTACCTTTCAAAAACTAAGTTCTAATTCCTATGAATTCCAAGAACTAGTTCTTCCTTTTTGATTTTCTTTTGTTTCGGCCTTTAGGTGATGGTTCGGCAAGGGTGTGCTCAGCTTCCTTCACAGCAGCTCTTGCAATGTTTACAACATCAACATCTTCTTCTGTTTGAGCTGGAGGTGCAGTGAAATGAAAGTCCACTCCTAAGTCATCTATGAGTTTATCAATGTCCTTTTCTTCCCTTTTTATCCTTTCATTCACTTCAGCAATTGCAGCCATTTCAATTTCATGATTTTTCTTCTGATTTTCCTCAACATTTTCCAACATTTTCATCAGTTTCTGCAGGAAATCAGAAGGTATATTTTCTTGTCCAGGTGAAGTACCAGTTGCAGTAGTTTCCTTATTTCCAGCTTTCCTTATCCATCCTCCATTTTCTTTCTTCAGTTTCATTTGGCTCCCAATTTCTTCACCAAACTTGTGAGTTATTCTTCTTGCAAGCTTCTTTTATTCTCTATCAAAAGGAACATTAAAATGAGCTAGGATTATGCAGACCAGTGCAGGGCAGGCAAGCATCATCTTACTTTTCTTGCATTCTATCATATGTGCAGAAGACAAGACTCCCCAAACTGATTTGCTTCTCATTCAGCATAGCCCATATAAGCATTAAATCATAGTTTTGCACAATAGAGTGATTTTCTCCTCTTGGAATTAAAATTCTGCAGACAACATAATGCAGAAGTCTATCCTCTTTATCATACTCATTATACCACTCAGATTTGGGACCATTTCCAGCAATGCTAGGTCCATAATATGGTAGGTTAGAAAGATTGCTGAACTCCTCTAATGACATTTTTATATTAATTCCCTTAAATACAGAGCTAATTCCATTAGCATTCATTTCCAAATTCGAGTAAAAGACTTTGATCAGTAAGGGGTGATAGTCAAACTGAGTTTGTACAAACTCAGTGAGCTTTTGACAGACTATAATTTCAGGAAAGTTAAACTAATTATCCTCAAAATATTTTACATCCATTACCCAAGGTTCAAGAATTTCTCTATATCTGAAGTTTTGCTTAAAGTATTCCTTTTGTTCATCAGAAGAAAAATACCTTTGAAGAAAAGCATCATTGTCCATGTATGAAGTTGGAGCAGCATTTTCAGCGACTTCCTTTTCTTTGGAAGATTCCACTTCATTTCCTTTGTTCCTCTTTTTCTCAGGAGCCTTTGAAGTCTCAACTCCTTTCTTATTCTCAGCTGACTTAGAAGTTTCTATTTCCTTCCTCTTCTTCTCAGTAGCTTTTGAGGGTGAAGATCCAGTATTTTTGGTTCTTGCCATATTAAGGTTGGTTTGGGTACAAGAAGGATTAAGGTTATCTCTGCTAGGGTTACGGAATTAGGTGAAGAAAGAGTGGGTTTCAGAAGATTTGAAGTTTTGAATTAAGATTTTACATCAGTTCTTATAACATTCGCGTACAGGGGTGTATAAGTGCATCCATCTTGCCACATCAGCAGACGGAAGTACTAAAACACAAACTAACCCAGTAGACGAGTTCCATATGTCACGTCATTGGACGGAGCTTCTCATTAAGGACTTAGCAACACTTTAGTGGACGGACGCTTCGGTCACTTTAGTGGACGAGCACTTCTGTCACTTTAGTGGACGAGCGCTTCTGTCACTTATGTGGACGAGCGCTTCTGTCACATTAGTTGACGAGCGCTTCGATCACTTATGTGGACGAGCGCTTCTGTCACTTTAGTGGACAAGTGCTTCTGTCTCTTTAGTGGACGAGTGCTTCTATCACTTCAGTGGACGAGCGGAATTAGAATCTTGTGTATTCTTAGTTTATCAGACTAAAAACACAGGGGATCCATTCCTAGACCTCTATACAGCTATTGATCACATCCATGTTTAAAACAAATTTCCAGTTTTTACACATGTACATGGGTTAGGTACATAGGTGTTCCTGATCAAATCTATTTCTTCTGAAACTCTCTTCTGATCATTCATAGATATTCCAAATCAAATCGTACAAGAATCAGAGCATGTTTACACAAAGATACAGTCATATAAACAGTTTCTTTAGAGATTAGATGTAGGATTGATCAATTATGCCCAATTCTCTTCTAATTAAAAAGAAGCTTTCCTTGTTCAAGGGCTTGGTAAAAATATCAGCTAGTTGTTTAGTTGTATCAACATATTCAATCTCAATTTCTCTACTTTGAATAAAATTCTTATGATAGAGATCATGTTCAAAGTTAATGTTGCATAGCAAGCAAAACAAATCATTCAGGGCTTCATCAATTTTCTTAGATTCAATTTGTGAAACAAAAGTCATATGATTATTCCAAGATTGATCAAATAACTTTAATACAACAATGTAGACATATTATACAATGATATATAAGTCAACATTATTTCTTTATTGTTACCCATTTTGTGTTTGGTGAAGGCTCTATGTCATGATTCCAATTTTTGCTCTTGACCTTCCACCACACCTACAAAACAGAATTTCATGTTTATGTTATAGGTACCCAACTTTTCTTGGGTCCTTCATGGTTAGAGTATGATAAAGTTCCTTTTGTAACCCATATTTGCCTTATCTACAATGAATAATTATTTCTCAAATTCCAGAAAGCACATTTTTCTATTGCAATAATTACATCTAGCATATTGTGATGCATTAGCATAATGAGAAACATGAAATTTTCTAAAGGTTTTTGCCTTTCTCTCAATTTTGTACACTAAATCAACTTGGTTTTTCATTTCTTTTTGTTGTCCAAGTAATGCATTCATGTTGTCTTTATCACTAGTAATTCTAGATAGATCACCATTCAAATGATTTATATGTTTCTCCAACTTAGGACAATTATCACATATAGGTGGTTCCAAAACAGTAGCCAATCTTTCTTTAACAGCACAATTTCCTGTTTTTAATTCATCTACCTCTTTGTTTAAAATAGAATTTTTCTCTTCTAGCCATGTGATGGTTTTCTTAGACTTAATTAGCAATCTAGCAAGTCTAATGGATTCTTTATGAAGTTCTTCAAAAGCATTTTGCAATTCATCATAAGAAGGTAATTCATCAAGGTTAGAATCATTTACCTCATCATCTTCTTTATGAAGATGAGCAGTTGAGCACAAGTTTGATTTTTCATCATTGGAATCATTCGTTGAGCCAAGATTGTTATCCTCCCAATCCATGTATGCATGTTTAAGTTTCTTTTCCTTCTTAAGCTTTATGTCAACCTTTGTAGATTTTATAGTTTTGAATGTGATGATTCTATTGTTCTTGTCTTCTTCTTCACTTAGCACCAATCTAGTCAACTCCATTTCATGTTCTTGTAGTTTTCCAAACAATGTAGCAATGGTCATTGATGAGAGGTCTTTGGATTCTGAAATCTCAGTTACTTTAGGTTTCCATTCTCTACCTAGGCATCTCATGACTTTGTTAACTTGATCTTCATTGGAGATTGTCTTTCCAAGTGCTGCCAATTGATTCATAATGTGTGAGAATCGCATTTGCATAACCTCCATTGGTTCTCCTCGATTCATGCGAAATAACTCATATTCATGTGTGAGGGTGTTCATTCTTTCTCTTTTGACATCTATGGTTCCTTCATGTGTTACTTGTAATGTATCCAACATCTCTTTTGCTGATTTGCAATTTGAAACCCTGAAAAACTCATCACGGCTTAAAGCAGATGTTATAATATTCTTAGCACGTGCATTATATTGAACTCTTTTCTTACCATCCTCATTCCATTCGGTTTTAGACTTATTTCTTGGAGAACCATTAGCATATACAGTAGACGGGACAAATGGTCTATTTTCTACTACAATGCCTTTAAAAAATAGAACAAAAATGAAACATTTTAAGTGTTTAGTAACGATATAGCCATATGAAGATTACTAGTGTATCATGCATTTCAGCATATGACGGCAAACAATGAAAATAGGAACCCTACGATATACCATTTCTGAAACAGACATAAGAACTCATATAGCAAATATCATACTAAGTCATTCAATTTCAATATCGATGGATTTTCTTTTCGTCATAAACAGAGACACAGAAAAATAAGAATGTTAAGAGAAACTCATGAATAATATCAACAAAGAGGACAAGGATTACCAAATGAGAGTAGAATAACAATGATTTTACTTTCTCCCAGTAGTAAAATTTTAAGATCAAAAGCCTCACATTTCAATTTAACTGACTCTTTTAACTCTCTCTTCTTCTGAAAATTTGGAACCACTCTAATGACAGAGATGAGGAAAAAAAAACTCAAATCCCTAACCCAAAAATCCCCTCTTCCGCTTAAAAACGAAGATCCCCTCCATTTCTACCTCAAAACCAATCTCTTTTTCTTCACAAAGAAAACATCAGATAAAAATCTTTCTCCCTCTGTCTTCGTATCCTTCCTCCGTATCTCCTCTGATTTTTCGTCCCCCCCCCACCTCCTCTCTTTTTCTGTCTTCGCATCTCAATTTATAGATGGAGGATAAGGCTTCATGCTTCTCCTTATCCAGCGGCTTCAAGGTTGGTCCCACGAAATTCGGAGCTTGGGATGTTCTGAGCAGAGATCGCGTGTGTCTAGATGGACGTGGCACGAGCAGAAGAAAGGAGGAGATTTGATGTAAAGGTTGCGTGTTTGAAGAGAGAAGGAAGTGTGGTGTGGTTAAGAGAGTGGAGGAGATGAGGGAGAAGAAGGACCAATGGGTACATGATGTGTATGGACGGTTGGAGAGTGGGAGGATGAAGAGAGGTTTTGTCTGATATGTAAAATGGGGTTTTTTAGGGTTAGGAGTGGGGCTGCTAGGTTAAAATGAGGGAGGAAGGGAAAAATGATGTGTGGGTCGTGGGCCATGAACCGAGTCAAGAACGACCCGATTTTGGAGGTGTGGGTTTTGGCCTTTTTGTGAGTATTTTTTCTAGATTGGGCTGGATAATTTTATTTTTTATTTTTTTGAAGTATCACTTATTTTTTCTTCTTGTAGATATTGGGCTAGGAGAAGTAACTCAATCTTATTTCTTCTCTTTTTGCTAATTGTTCTTTTCTCCTTTTTTTCTTCCTCCTTTCTTCATTATTTTCTTTTTCTTCTTTCTTTCATCACTATTATTTTTTAGGCTCCCTGAAATATAATAACATAATAATAAAATTAGAATAAAATAAAATGAAGACCGAAAAAAATGGGTGTTCACAAGTTTGAGACTTTTTTGAGCCAAAAGTACTTGCAAAAGTAGAAATTTTTTGGGAGGCCTAAAGTTTCGCTTTACCAGCCTTTGCCTCGAGGGTCCGCCTTATTGAGGCATGTATGAAGGTATAGAAGGTGAAGGCGTGGAATCATCAGGGAGGTTGGGATAAGAGATAGAGGGAGGCGAGGTATCAGGCAGAGAAAGACATTTTTGGAGATGAATAGTTCGTGGGAGGAAAGGTCATAGAGTATGTAACCTTTAGTGCCCTCTTTGTAGCCTTAAAAGACAGCCTTGCTAGCTTTGTGTTGAAATTTGGTCCTATGAGTATGAGCTTCCAAGGTAGAAGCATAGCTTAAGCATTCGAATACCTTAAGGTGGACCAGATTGGGTGCTTCATTGTATAGGAGCTCATAAGGACATTTATGTTGAAAAATAGGGCTAGGAAGTCTGTTAATAATGTGAACTGCATGTTGTACAAAAAAGTTCCAAAGTTTGGTTTGGAGATAAGCCTGGAAAAATATGGCTTTAGCCACGTTCAATATGTGCTGATGTTTGCGTTTGACCACCCTATTTTGTTGAGCGACTTCAACATAAGATATTTTTTTATCTATAATGCCCTTTGAAAAATCATTCATGGCAAATTCAGGTCCATTATCATACCTGGGGCTAATGTCCTCAATCATTTTTGTAATGTCTAACGATATTACATTAAAATAAGTAACTATTCATGACTATTTACCCATTCATAGGAAATTTCTAAAATAAATTACATCCAACATTTTAATAAAATAATACCTTATAAATATTAGGTACTAAACCATACAATCCTTTCATAAAGTCTTAGCCTCAAAACAGGGCGTCTCATAAACATAAAATATCATAAATATAACCTCATAATAAAATCCTTCATAAATCTCTTACTAAATAATACATAATCCAATATTATCTAGTAATCTTAGAATGAATTAAAATGAAATTTATCTAAATCTCTTATGCGTCAAGGACTTCTGAAGTCTCTATGTTGTCACCATCATCACATGTGTGCTCTGGAAATAACACCACTAATGAGATAAAATACATATTTCAATTCAAGATGCAGTATTTCCATCTTACCTTGTTCTTCATACTTGTCAATATTTGGATATAGAGAAGCAATCAAAACATCATAGCTAGGGTTGTCCATCAATAAGGATAGACTTGCAAAGTGCGTGCCGCAAGCAGGACATTTCTTTTTACTGCATTAAAACAAGTCCAGACTATTCAGAAAAGTGGCAAAAATTGCAACAAATAAACCATGGCCAACCAAACCATAAATTAGTGAGATAATAATGTAGATAGTGAAAGTTTGAGGGCAGCCCCAAGTTGCATATATTTGTCTATGCAGTCTTTGCAAAATCGATGCATACATTCCGTTATAATTCTTGTTTTTCGAATAATTCCTACACATATAATGAAATCAATTATTTTCTCTACATAATATGATAACTAGGAAATAAATTTAAAATGATTATGAAGCTGCAACCAACATATCTGTAAAAAGAAGTCATCAAAATCTAGTGCATGAACAGACATAACAACAAAATACAAAATATTCAAATAGGGGAAAATAAATATGTAAGAGATTAGTTGTTTGCTTGACACTATACAATTATACATATTATTTGTATGTGGGTTAAAACTAAAAATGTTAACTGTTGTGGACGATAAAAATCTTAACCTATTGATTGTTTTTCCTCAACAATATCAACAAATGAATAGTTCATGTGGGCATAAATATGTAAGAAATTGGTTGTCAACTTCTTGATATACAAGCAAGAACAAATAGGGGGCGGACCCCCTATTTTAATTTTTAAAATAAATCTAAAAATACTAATTAATAATCTATAACTACTAATTATATGCCATTGGTTGGTATAAACTAGAAAAGCAGATGTCTATCCTCTTGTGTATAGAGTGGCAACTGTTATTCTCACATTTCCTAGTTTATATTGCTACTATTGAGCGATCTTTTTCAGCTATAAATATAGTCAAGACTACACTTCGCAACAAGATGGAAGCTGAATATTTGACTGACGGGCTGCTAGCTTGTATACATTGAAAAGAATATTTCTGAAAAGTGTAGTATAGATTGAACTATAGATGATTTTTCATGTCATGCAGGGAAGACATTCTTTGTTTTGATAGATTACTAATTTAATTAAAATTTTGTAACATACATTTATGATTATGAATATTTTATATGAAATTAGAGGATGAACTTAAATTTTTATAATTGACTCTCATCATCCAAATCTGGCACTGTCCCTGATAGTGTGATTTCACATCATAATTCCTGTACATTTTTGCATGCATTTTTCATATAGTTTAGGCATATTTGATTTGATTTTATTAGTTTTTACCTAGGATCGGTTGAGGCGGTTTCTTGGTGTTGTTTTGCAGGAATGCAAGGAAAAATGCTCAAGATTATCCATGATGGAGATTGGATGAAGACAGAGCTTAAAAAGTGAAGAAAATGACCCAGGCATAGCCCATCACGGCCTGGCCGTGATGACCCTCACGGCCGTGATCGAGTAATAATTGAGAGAAAAGAAGGCAAAAGTCAGAAGCTGTCACGGCCTAGCCGTGATCCCCATCACGGCCGTGACATGTTAATGGAGCCAGACCCCCTCTTGGCAGAATCTGTCACGGCCAAGCCGTGACGGCCATCACGGCCGTGACAGATCATTTG
>CM061064.1:107489095-107515319 GCA_030762895.1 Sophora flavescens | reverse complement strand
TTTCAACTTTCTAACCTAGATAATTGGTTGAAGTTTCAAACCCTAACCATAAAGGTTAGAGGATTTTGTTTTAAATTTTAGTCTTGTAATAAGTAATGTATGTTAGTTAAGACTCTAGTAATTAGGATCCAAAAGATGACATTAAGAAGATAACCCTAAACCTATTTTCTAAGTCTTGGCCGAACCCAGCCCTAAAGTGTCATAGATGATTGTTAGTTGATTAATTATAGTTATGATTGTTTGAATGAAGGTGGTTGTGTTAACTCGTATGGATAACGAGGATCATCATGTACGTGTTTCCCATGACAAACTCGTGGGGGAAAGAACCATTCCATCGCTTCAACCGATAAGTAGTATATAATTTATAATAATGGTGTAAGGCTACCTAAACCCTACTAGTGGTCGAGTAATCGACAATACCAAAATCGTATTGAAATCTTTTTCCGTAAAACCAATGACGATTCGGGGAATTGTGGGTTTATCGCCTTAGGTTGATTATTCATATTTGAGGATGTTTGAATTATTTACTTTTGACTGCTTGTGATACGCTGGTCGAGGTATTCCATCCGCATGTGACGTATTGTTTCGGTGTTTGAATATTATGATATCGAGGATGTTTGAATATTCTCGTTAATTAATGTGTATGTATGATCCGCCTGGGTTTAATTCTATGCTTAGATAATTTTAAGGAAATATATATATTGCTCAGAGGTATTTTGTTTGGGTGAGAGTTTTGAATATGAATTAGAAGTGCCTCGCTATTATTTTATAGAAGTGATGTGATATAGAGTGTAAGTGGAGGTTATGAGGAAAAGCTTCGAGGTACTAGGTTGTTATTGATAAAAGTCATGAGAATCATGTGTTGCATTGTTGTTCATAACCGTGTATTTGAGATACACGAGGTCCAAAGTTCTTGTAGACCGCTCCAAATTAGAATTTAAGTTGTGCAACTATAGTGTCATTGCTTTGCATGAGCACCCTTGATAGAGTTGAGAGAGAGAGAATCGTGGTGTGCACCGACCAGACAGGTAGCTATAGGTCATTGCTTTGCATGAGCATTCCTACCATGGATGAGAATGTGCACCGGCGTGGGGAACGTGTCACTTGGACGATCGACCGGGCATCCCTAACGAGGGATGTGTGACAGGAGTAGTAGTGGCCACATCAGCATAAAGGTCTAGTTGCATGAGTCAAGGGCAGAGGATGATGTTATAAAATATGGACGATTGTAAATTGTGAGTGATGCATGTCGTTGACCGTTATTGTATTATATGGTATGAATCTTTTCCACTTATGATGATAGAACTGCTTTCTTATCTCCCTATTTCTGTATTTTTGGTGTATGTTTACTTCATTACGCTAGAAGACCATATGGACGCACCATGTTACTTGAGGAGGTGGATGGAACCCCATGCGAGACAGAGATTGTTAAAGAGTTGAACGATGTTCCGTATGAAGTTGACGCTAAAGAACCACTTCATCGATCCTAATAATGTGGCGTAGTTAGTTAAAGGCCAAAGGAGTCGCATAAGATGTTTTGTTTCCGTTAGTGATAAGCAAGTTGTGTAAAATAAAGGATACTTATAGGTGTGTATTTATGTAAAATAGTTTGGTGTTTTATATCCGCATAAGTTATACAATTATTAATTAAGTTTTAATTTATTTTTTTAACGTATTTTCAACGTTAAGCGTGATTAAGTAAATAACTAATTAAGGATTTAATGTAATAATATAATGGGCACACAACGGGTGTCTCACCTCCCTCTATCACTTCTATCCTAACCTCCCCGATGATTCCACACCTTCACCTTCTATACCTTCTCGCACTCAATAGGGTCGACCTCGTAAAGTCAAAGAAGAACCGTAGGCCTCCAAAAAAATTTCTTCTTTATCAAGTACTTTAGGCTCAAAAATGTATCAAACTCTATATATATTTTGTTTGTTTTTGTTTTGTTATCTACTAGTGTGTTTGTATGTAGATACACAACATATATTTATATCAATTAGTGATATATGCATGTGCATATCATGCATATCGTTGGTTAACTTGGGGTAGCCGCAACAACCGCTTGAGCGATTACTAATATGAGGTTGATGGTTGTGAATGACTACAACGATAGCAAGACAGTTGTCACAAGAGAGTCGTATGAATAGCTGTAAAAGCCGCTTGAGTGGCTATTATATGAGGCTCGGATCATACTTGTACATAACTCCAATAGCCGCTTAAGTGGTTACCGCACAAAGGAGGTGACCGTGTCGACCGCAGCAGCCGCTTTGAGTGGTTATCACGGTGGAGCCGTGTGAACAGAGTTCAACAGATGTTTGAGCAATTGCCACAAGAGGTTGAGGTGGACTATCCGTAGCGTACCAAGTTGTCTGAACTCGGAGGTGGAGCGACACGGGTTCTTTCTCATCGTTGGAGAACTTCTCGAGTTTCTTATAGTGGAGGGGTTGGGGAAGGAAGTTCTTCCTCGCATACTCTCTTGGTAACGCGGGATCCAAAGAGCCCAACTCCCGACTTACATTGTTGTAGAATTGGTCAATCATGCATGTAAGACCAACTTGTGCACATAGAATGGGTAATTATCCTAGTTGATGAGTTTTCGAGGTTGGTTGTTATGACGATAATCCTAAGAGATGGTTGTGATTGTTAACGTGCTTGTTAATATGATATTCTATATTGTTTCTCGCTTCATGATAATTGTAGAGTTTCTTACCTCATGTACGTATTCTGTTTCTCTATTCTTTATACGATGGTCCTAATCGTGGCTCAAAGGCGGAAGTGAGTCATCAGTGATGAAGACACTGAGAAGGTTAGAAGTGATCGATGTGAGAGTCATTCTTCACTGCGACAAAGACGTTGATATATCATGATTGAAGAGACCTCCGAGGATGTTGTTAAGCCTTTTACTGTTTATACCACAGCCACTGGAGTGTGTGTTATTATATCTTTTATGTTGTCGCTTCCTTAGTAACTCTGATGTTGTATATGAATATATGTTTTAAATTTTTTAATTTTTTGCTGCAATTATATGTAATTGTAATGTGTTAAGTTCCATGTGACACTCGAAGGGTGTTACATAGAAATCATAAACTATTTGGTTATATTTATTCTTCGCCTACTCTTAAATAAAAATATTAATATTAAATATTTCGACCTGAACTCCTAAAACTCTACCATGGCCTATAGACCGTAAGTTATTTGGTCCTTTCTTCTGCACATATCCTTACTCTATTGAATGTCTTCTTTTGCATCAACTCATACCGACATGAATGGCTCTGCACACACAATAAAACCACATTGTATCTTTTATATGTTGTTATCCTTAATGATCTGATCCCATAACTTTTATTTTAGGAATCATATTGGTGAAAGTAGTCGACCTTGTATATTTAATTTGGAGAAAGCTTTCAATAAGATGGAAACTATGTTATTAATTAAAAAATAACTTTTTTAGGTGAAAATATTTTATTGCAATATATTATTTGTTATATGACTTTGTATAGTATTAATTTAGGTAAGAATTTTTATTTCTTCAATATATTTTTATTTTTTCCTTTTTCTGAAAAAATATAAATAATCTTATTTAGTAGGCAATAATGGTTTATTCGATGATTTATAAAAATTTTTACTACCCGAAATGCATATATTAATTAATATACAATTAACGATTGAATTTAGCTACTATTTGATAAAGAAAGGGAAAGAGGCCACACTCCATAATATGATAAATTGATAAGGATTTAATAATAGATTTTAATAAATGCATGAATGTTTCACACCTTTTCAATATATGACATATATGGTAAGCAAAATTAAGCTATTACATTCTAGAAAAGATTTGAATATATTGAATTCAATCTTGTCAATCAAATACATTTGAATGTTATATTTTATTAAATATTTAGAATAAATTAAAATTATTTAATATTTAATTTTTAATAATTAAAAACATTTAATATGAGATAGTGGACAATAAAGAAAAGAAACTTATTATGATATATTAAATACCTTCAATCTTTGAGGAAATCTTATAACAAATTACAAGTGCTACTCATTTGACTATGTTTGAATTGATATAAAAGAATCAAATGAAGAGGAATAAAATAGAATGATACTAGATTAAAAGTTTTGGATAGTTTGAAGTAAAATAATCATTCGATTTATGGGTATGGATTTAAATAATATAGAAGCAACTCATTATCTAAACAATGGTATAACCACTTCATTTCATTCCACTCGACTCCACTTTATTGCATTCCATCACTTTTTATTTTATAGTCATGCTATTTGATATAAACCAATCTCTGCACAAATTTTGAAGAATGATGTTTAGCCAATCCGTATTGCAGTGCTGGTTAATAAATTGAAAGAGAAATTAAAATTAGGAGAGAACAGGCACATGTGCAGTACTAAATTGCCTTCATACTTTCTAGCATTTATGTTTATTTTATTCTACACTATATCAAAAAGTGTTAGCCACCTTTACCTGCAAGATTTTTATAGACGTTTCAAATCTCTCACATCAACATCAGGAAACACCAATAAACCTATTTCGCTATGAAGACAAGAATCATGAAGATCACCCTGCTAGTCCAGTCAAACCAAATAAATTAATAAAAAAATTAAATGCAAAAAGAAAGGGCATAAGGGTTCACGAGATTAACATCTAGACAACGCTAAATGCCAAAATGCCAACTCATCAAGCAAGATCTCACCACCCAATGTACGAAACTATCAGCTAATGTTCCACGTGACAAACGTTCATTGCCTACACTAACACTCCATTTCCAGTCACACCCCTAAACATAAAATCCCACTGTCTGAAAAATCAAGTCCTTCACTCACTTGCTTTGCTTCTGCTTCTCTTTTCTCTTTCTCTTAACAGTTAACTTCATACTCCGCTGTCGTTATTTATCTCCGCAATCGCAGCCTCTGCCACTTTTATCGGCTGCATAGTTTCAAATCCTTCATTTCTTGTGAACATTCATTTTGCTGCTAGGTTTTTGCTTTGACAAAAGTAATGTCATCACAGAAGCAACTTCCGAATGAGGTTCTAGAGAAGGATTTGCTTACAAGCAAAGGAAACAACAATGAACAACAAGAAGTTGAAGTCGGTGAGTGTCGTTTTCTTATGAATTTTTTCGATATGATTCAGTTAATTTCTTTCACCATTTTCATACGAATTTCTATCATTTTTTACAGAAGCCGTTCGAAGCGATTCTTCGAACACAAGGACAAAAACGAGTACGTTTAGCTGAATCTTTGTTTCACATTTCTGCTATCACTTACTTTATAATTTATCAATTTTTCTTTGTTCATTTTTAATCCAATATGTTACTACTTGAATTTTCAATGTGGATTTCGATTCTTTGTCTGCATGCTTTGATTTATGTTACATGTTTTTGTATCTCATATATCAGAGTCATTGGAATGTTTTGTTGTGGTTTTCACCAATTTATTGTGTGATGACTTGCCTCTTTTTCTGGTGTTGAATGGTTGAGCCCTACTTTTTGGGACTGTTGGTGAAGTACATATCGAATCCTTTTACATATGGTCTCAAAACTTGATTGAGGTTGCTGGGGATGGAATATATCATTTTGTGCCAATTGTTGTTGAGTCCTTTTTGAAATAGAGTAGAAATAAGATAGAAAATATCTTATAGATAATAACAGTTTGGGATCAGAGCATACAACACAAATAATGAACTTTGCTCCACTCTGAGAAAAATGTAATGTGGAAGTGTTTCAATGATTCTCGTCTTTTGTATTGTGATTACATCATGGCCCTATGTGAAAAAGAGGCATTTTCGTGAATCTAAAATAATTTTCTTTACTTAAAAAAAATAATGTAAAACCTTCTTCGATGTAAATGTTATTTTCCACCGCCACATACTTGTTATGTGAGAAGCATTTTTTACTTGCGTTAGAAGTTACATCAAATTTGGTGCTAAGGGACTTTTGGCTTAGTCATTTATTCACAATAGAATTTAACGACATTTTCATGAGCTTCCTAGCTTGCTAAGCATAGAATCTAAAACACTCTTATGCAAGTATGCATATCTCAGAGGTTAGCAAAATGTTCTGAAAATTATTTTCATACCATTCTTTTACATCATCCCTTTCTTCATTTCTAGACTAGTAATTATTTTTCGAATCGAGTTAAGTACGGTGGACTGTATTTACTTGAAGGATTACCACTCCTTTAGCGTAATGAATTTACCAAGAGTAAGGACTTAAGGATTTGGCATTTGACAATGTTCTATTTGCATTGAACATTAAGTTCTATGAATAACTAATACCTTTTTATCCATGTTTGTTTACGAATACGTCTCTATTGACTTGTCGATGTATTCAAAGATGTTCAATGTCCTATCTGCCTAGGTGCGTAATTTGTAGAAGCTATAACTTGCTTATATACAACATATTCTCTTCTAAAAATGTGAAATTGATCGAAAAGCATGCTTTACTTGAAGTATTTATAGTTTTAGTAAAAATTTTGTTTTTGTAATGTAGGTGAAACATTCGTTTAGAATGATTTTTACTTGGTATCATAATTGTTATAGTTCTAGGAATGGGAAGATAATCACTTTAAAGTTAGACATCCATAAGGTCAGTCATGCCAAAGTCTACAAAATTTGCTTTGACATCAATATTTGTCAGGCATTTACTCATAACATTATACAGAGAAGTTAGGATAGATCTTACTTCAATTATAGTTGTACTAATTATTTCTTTGGATTTGCATCACATTCAATTGGTTCATTAAACTGGGACAATCATTAACCAGCTTGTAGATCCAGATCGTTGACGTATTTATAATTTTTAGAGTATGTGTATAAAAGACATGATTCATGTAATATTGGATTAAAAGGTTTTTTTTTTTTTCCTTTACCAAAATGAAAATGATCTTTGACTTTAGATAACGGAAAAATAAAACATATGAGTTGTGATTATTTATCCAAACAACTGTATTTACTCAAATAATTACAAATTACCAAATTGTTGGACATGTTTTATGTTGGTTGATGCATAGGTATATTTATGTATCTAAACTAATTGTTTTTGTAGAGATTGAGAGAGAGAGAGAATCGTGTATAGGAATTATCTCATGACTTAAATGAAATCTAGAATAAGATACAGATCTATGACCCATTTATAATTGTACCGTCCATGAAATTAAGCCATCGATAAGCTTGAACCCTCATGCAGAGAATATGTATACTTGTATACGGTGACAGAGCCAAATTTGGATGATGAGAGTCAATTATAAAAGTTTAAGTTCATCCTCCAATTTCATATAAAATATTCATAATCATAAATATATGTTACAAAATTTTAATTAAATTAGTAATCTATCAAAACAAAGAACGCCTTCCCTACATGTAATGAAAAATCATCTATAGTTCAATCTATACTACACTTTTCAGAAATATTCTTTTCAATGTATACTAGCTAGCAGCCTGTCACCAAATATTCAACTTCCATCTTGCTGCAAAGTGTAGTCTTGACTATATTTATAGCTGAAAAGATCGCTCGATAGTAGCAATAGAAACTAGGAAATGTGAGAATAACCGTTACCACTCTATACACAAGAGGATAGATGTATGCTTTTCTAGTTTATACCAACCAATGGCATATAATTAGTAGTTATAGATTATTAATTAGTATTTTTAGATTTATTTTAAAAAATAAAGTAGGGGGTCCGCCCCCTATTTGTTCCTGCTTGTATATCAAGAAGTTGCCAACCAATTTCTTACATATTTATCCCCACGTGAACTATTCGTTTGTTGATATTGTTGAGGAAAAACAATCAATAGGTTAAGATTTTTATCGTCCATAATAGTTAACCTTTTTAGTTTTAACCCACATACAAATAATATGTATAATTGTATAGTGTCAAGCAGACAACTAATCTCTTACATATTTATTTTCCCCTATTTGAATATTTTGGATTTTGTTGTTATGTATGTTCATGCACTAGATTTTGATGACTTCTTGTTACAGATATGTTGGTTGCAGCTTCATAATCATTTTAAATTTATTTCCTAGTTATCATATTATGTAGAGAAAATAATTGATTACATTATGTGTAGGAATTATTCGAAAAACATGAATTATAATGGCATGTTTGCATCAGTTTTGCAAAGACTGCATAGACAAATATATGCAACTTGGGTTTGCCCTCAAACTTTCACTATCTACATTATTATCTCACTGATTTATGGTTTGGTTGGCCATGGTTTATTTGTTGCAATTTTTGTCATTTTTCTGAATAGTCTGGACTTGTTTTAATGCAGTAAAAAGAAATGTCCTGCTTGCGGCACGCACTTTGCAAGTCTATCCTTATTGATGGACAACCCTAGCTATGATGTTTTGATTTCTGCTCTAAATCCAAATATTGACAAGTATGAAGAACAAGGTAAGATGGAAATATTGCATCTTGAATTGAAATATGTATTTTATCTCATTAGTGGTGTTATTTCCAGAGCACACATGTGATGATGGTGACAACATAGAGACTTTAGAAGTCCTTGACGCATAAGAGATTTAGATAAATTTCATTTTAATTCATTCTAAGATTACTAGATAATATTGGATTATGTATTATTTAGTAAGAGATTTATGAAGGATTTTATTATGAGGTTATATTTATGATATTTTATGTTTATGAGACACCCTGTTTTGAGGCTAAGACTTTATGAAAGGATTGTATGGTTTAGTACCTAATATTTATAAGGAATTATTTTATTAAAATGTTGGTTGTAATTTATTTTAGAAATTTCCTACGAATGGGTAAATAGTCATGAATAGTTACCTGTTTTAATGTAATATCGTTAGACATTACAAAAATGATTGAGGACACTAGCCCCAGGTATGATAATGGACCTGAATTTGCCATCAATGATTTTTCTAAGGGCATTATAGATAAAATAATATCTTATGTTGAAGCCCCTCAACAAAATAGGGTGGTCAAACACAAACATTAGCACATATTGAACGTGGCTAAAGCCTTATTTTTTCCAGGCTCATCTCCCAACCAAACTTTGGAGCTTTTTTGTACAACATGCAGTTCACATTATTAACAGACTTCCTATCCCTATTTTTCAACATAAAAGTCCTTATGAGCTCCTATACAATGAAGCACCCAATCTGGTCCACCTTAAGGTATTCGAATGCTTAAGCTATGCCTCTACCTTGGAAGCTCATACTTGTGACACCCTAATCTCGGGTCATCACATGGTTACCCGTTTGCGAAAATAAAACTTAATTTGCTGGTTGCTTTCGGAAAATCATATTTTCTCAACGTTTATCTTTTCAAAATATGGTGATAAAAAATTTTCTTTTCCTCCTTCTTTTAACCTCATAACCACAACAACGTATTCAAATCACACTTAACTACATAATGTATATAAGTCCTTCAACTATACTGCCTCATATTTTTCTCATATAAATCATAATCAACTTTATTCTTAAAACATATCATTACCTAAGCTGGTCGTAACTAATGAATGACACTACAACCGATAAAAACAAAGACAAAGATGCCTCGAACTAGACAGCCTTCATCTTCTTGTAAAGATCATACCCCTCGTACAACTGTGATATGGTTGTAAGGGTGAGACACCAATATATGGATTTATCACCATAACTAAATGCACAACACAAAAGATTGCACATACACATATACATGTCTATAACAACGTACTCATTCATATTATATCACATCGTTTATCAATGGGTTTCACACCCAACGTACTAATTCATCTTATATCACATCGTTTATCAATGGGTTTCACACCCCAAACATCAACGTTGGAAAACTATGCATGAACACTTCAATACATCATCTAATCATTCATACCTAATCTCATGAGATATCTCCAACCTCGTAAACCTCGTGATGAGTTGATCAGACTCAATTGCCACAGGCATACAGCCACAGGCACGCCCATCGCACACTGTCCAACATCGTGGCACAGTGATAACACTAGGAGATGGGGCCTCATTGTCCAAACCCTGGGCACAATGAGAACATCTTTGTATGATCTACCCTGACGCTGCAAGGTAATCCCTCGTTTAATCATGGCACGTCTGCCAAATGCATGCAAGAAAACATTTTGTTCTCAACACTTTTCTTTGTGCTATATCTTTATTTGTCAAAGCTCTCAAAAGCTTACAACCCATCGTCGTTAAAACATGGAAGCTCTCAAAAACTTATGACTTAACATCGTTTAAAACATCTTTACATCTTTTATTAACAACACAGGACCTCAAAGTCCGAGTGCTCAATCACGAAGCCCCTAGACCTTGCAATCGCCTTTAGGTTCGTGGTAGTAGAAAACAACTTAAAACGTTTTAACTTCTTTAAATATATACCCAGTTTACAACATAACGAACCTTAATACCCCGACGTCTCGGTTATTAAGTTCTATATCTTTGTACATCTTTTTACATCGTTTTACATCTTTCACATCGTATTACATCTTTTGCATCGTTTTACATCTTTTGCATCGTATTACATCTTTCACATCTTTTACATCGTTTTACATCCTTTTACATCTTTTTACATCATTTTACATGTTTATACATCTTTTTCATCGTTTTGCATCTGTTGCTTCGTTTTACATCTTTCATCTCTTTTTCATCTCTTTTACATCATTAAGTAAAACTCATTTACCGAAAATTCTTTCTACTTGAAATTCGTTTATAAAACGTCAATTCAAAAAAAAAATTCCACTTTTCTTTTGGAAACACATTTTTTTCCAAAATAATGTCAAATCATCAACAACTTCTTTTTATTAAAACTTCAACTCTAATAAATCAATTCAAATTTAATCTCTTTTCAACATAAGTACTGCTATTTTTAAACTCTTACCCTATATAATTTGAAACTTGCCGTTTAGCATTTTCAAAGAAAACGTCTTTAAGTCAAACTTTGACATTTCTTCTAAAATAATTTTCTTATATAATAAATAAAGTCTTTTCGAATATTAATATCATAAAATCACTTTTTATAATATCTCGGAATTTCTTGTGTAAAAATTAGCAGTACTAAAAAAATTCCACGGTTACGCTCTCACCGTGACTTATAAACTTCTTTTACACTAATAAATCATTAAAATAATAATATTTCTCAAAACTCATTATTTTTCCAAAATCATATTTTCCTCTACTATTATATTCCAACATTCCCCATAAAACGTTTAATATAACTTTCACAGCTTATTAAATCTTTTATCTCATTAATCGGTTGTGCACTGACCACTGTCAGGCCTCTCAAACAACATTCAACATTCAACAACATCATCATAATTATATCCCCAGGCATATCATGCATCATAACAACATAATATACTACTGCAGATAATTAAAAGAAGATCAATCATCAATACACAGATAAACAACACATCATAAACAACATAAACAATTAATCACAAACCACATATAAATCATATAAGCCACACTAAAAGCAAATAAGTAAATAAATAAGGTTTTAATGTAATAATACAATGGGGTACAACGGGGTGTCTCAGAGACCATCACGGTATAGCCATGATTAAGGTCACGGCTGTGACAAATTGAGGTCTGAAGACTCGCCCCGCGATAGACAGCTCGCATCGCGAGAGAATGAAGACTTGGAAGTCAGAGACCATCACGGCCTAGCCGTGATGAAGGTCACAGCCTAGAATTGAATCTCGCCACGCGAAAGCATCTCGCCCCGCGAGAGTTTGAAGACCCTGGAAGACAGAGGCCATCACGGCCTAGCCGTGATGAAGGTCACGGCTGTGACAGATTGAGGTTTGAAGACTCGCCCCGCGAATACAAGCTCGCCTCGCGAAAATACAAAATTGAAAGCGCGCCAATACTAAAATTCGCCTCGCGAAGGAGTGCTCGCCCCGCACGCGAGCAAGATTCAGAATCCTTATTTAAAGGTTGTTTCGGATCAGATTGGGGGACACACTTTAGGGAAGTTGTTAGCCACCATTTAGGGCGTTTAGTTGCGAATCCTTGTTTCTCTTTGGAGCTGCGTCTCCCTTTTTCTCTTTTGTGTTATTTTACGATGGTGATTATGTCCGAGTGTTTGTCTATGAGCATGAGGAACTAATCCCCTCGTCCGAGGGATCAATGAAGCGCCCATGGCATTGTAGATTCGATGTGATGTATGTTTTCCTTTCCTTCTTTTAATTAATGTTTTCCAATTCTGTTTTGATTGCGTTGATCATATGTTTTGCGTGATTAACTAGTTAACGTGTTTGGGGCCGAACGGCGATTCGCGTTTTAGAACTTGGAATTGGAATCACTAATCGAATAATAAACACGAAAGTGGATTTAGGAGATTAGTGCAACCTTATAGGGAACAAGAATTAACAGAATTCGGGATTAGGGTTATGAGACAGAACAAGTAATTAATCCAATCTTCGAATACGTCCTAATGAGCACGATAAAGGATTTAGGAGAATTTAGGGGTCCCGTATTGACATTGTAATTGAACTTAAGGAGGAATTCATCATCACTGGGAATGCATATTGGGTAGGTGGATTTGTGACCTTGGACATTTTAGTTTTCATATTTTTAGTTAATTATTTTCTTAGATTTGTTAATTGAATTTCGATGCTATTCTCTCTCTCTCAACCACCTTTTGTAACTTGACCAAACGAATCGGATTTCCCATGGATTAGTCGAATTGGTAGCCCAATCCCGAGTTCGACCTCGGTAATTACTTACCGTGTTTCTTTTATTACTTGCGACGACCCGGTACACTTGTCGGCGTCCCAACAAGTTTTTGGCGCCGTTGCCGGGGATTGGCACAACCAATTTTCCTAATTTTTAGGAAATTTGATTGATTGGTTAAGCGGTTTTTATTTTTATTTTTCTGTTATTTGTTATTATTTCTCTACTTCTTTGATTCCACTTGGTCTTGCCGTGTTTTTGTATGCGAGGTACCATCTCACAAGAGGACTTGCTATTTGATTCAGAGATCACCAAGACTGAGAAGCGCTTAAGGAAGGAAGTCAGAGAAAGGAAGAGGCTTGAAGCGATTGATTTTGAGGACATGGCTGAAGAAAATCCTCCTCCTCCTCCTCCTCCTCGTTACAAGCCTCTCTTCGAGTACGATCTACCCAGCTTGGGTGATTGTGATTCTTCTATTGTGAGGGGCAACCTGAATACAGACTCTTTCAGAGTGGAAGCATGCGTCACATTCCAGATCCGTGAGAATCAGTTTGATGGGAGTGGCAAACAGGACCCTCATAGACACATCACTCGCTTCCTTGAAGCTTGTGACTTACAGAAGACAAGAGGAGTCTCACAAGATGAGTTTCGCTTGCGGCTTTTCCCTCTCTCTCTTAGGGATGTCGCTCGCGATTGGGTTGACAGCTTGGATAGGAACAAAGATCGTAACTTGGGAGCAAATGGCACAAAAGTTCCTAACCAAATATTTTCCTCCTCAGAAAGCGGCACAAGCAAGAATAGCCGTTACATCTTTCAGGCAGACAGAAGATGAAACTTATAATGAAGCTTGGGAGAGGTACAACGGACTTTTGAGAAGATGCCCTTCAGCGTTCTTTGACCCGGTCTCTAAAGTTCAACATTTCTTTAATGGGTTAAGGGGACGCTATCAGATGAATCGTGATGCCGCAGCTGGCGCTCTTTTTCCTACTTATCACCGAGGATGGATGGGCATTATTGGAGAAAATGTCATATAATGATTACAACCGTGGAAGGGAAACCTCAAATGGAATCGATTCTGGGGGCAATGGAGGCCATTCTTGAACAAAACAGATTATTGAAGATGCAAGTGGCGGCTTTGACTGAGAACAAGAAGGTTAATGCGATACACGAGGGAGTGCCTCCGGGTTGTGCAAATTGTAATGGAGATCATGACACTCAGATTTGCCCGCTAAATTTCTCTCAGGAACATGTTTACTCATGCCACAACTTTTATGACACTGTGCCCCAGAATAACTATCAGAGGAACAGACAAAATGACCACAATCGAATCGAATAGGGGTACATGAGGAGAGACCATCCTGGTTTCGCTTGGAGTAATGCTAATGGTGGTCTAGCCGGGTCAACAACCTCCTCAAGCAGAATTGGCAACAACCTCAAGCAGGGTATAAGGCCGAACATTGGAATTCAGCAGTGCAATACCCAACATGCTCTTCCAGGGGCCTAATCGATTGCAAAAATAACGGATGGTGGAAGACAACCGTGGGAGCTGGCTTTTGAGAAGTTGTCAACCTTTACAAGCACATCTTTTGAGAAGGTGAATGCGACAATTGACAAATGGGCAACGCATACAGGGGCGGCAATTCACAATCTAGAGACACAGATGGCCCAACTCGCAAAGCAACTAAATGAGCGTCTCCCTGGCACTTTCCCGTGTAATACCGAGAACAACCCCAAGGGACAATGCAATGTCATATCTACTAGAAGCGGAAGGGTGTTGGAACCTAACAAGGGTGCAACTAGTTCTCGGGATGACAAGGCCCCTAACAACCACATGTTGAAGAAGAGCAACCTGAAAAAGAAAAGTTGGCAGCGAAGGCACCTGAGCAAGGGGAAGGCTGAAACTTGTAGATGAAGAGTTCCGAAAGAAGAAGTGGGTTGAACCCCAAGACCTCCCGCCCTACATGAAGGTACAGTGATCCCGAAAGATTGAAGAAGCCTCATCAGGATAAGCAGTTCAAAGAAATTCCTTGATGTCTTCCGAAAACTTCGATTAACATTCCATTTATGGAAGCCTTGGAACAGATGCCATCATATGCCCGGTTTATGAAGGATCTTCTCACCAAGAAACGGAGAATAGAGGATGAGGAAACGGTTGCTTTGACCGAGGAGTGTAGTGCCATTCTTCAGAGAAAACTCCCTCCAAAGTTGAAGGATCCCGGTTCCTTTTCAATACCATGTACCATTGGGGAGATGACTGTAGGGAAGGCATTATGTGATCTAGGGGCAAGCATCAACTTGATGCCCCTCTCTATGATGAAGAGGTTGGGGATCCAAGAAGTTAAGGATACACGGATGTCGCTCCAATCGGCCGACCGCTCTATAAAATATCCTTATGGGGTGGTCGAAGACTTGTTAGTGAAGGTGGACAAGCTTATATTTCCGGCGGACTTTGTAGTGGTTGATATGGATGAAGACGCCGAGATCCCTCTCATATTGGGTAGGCCCTTCTTGGCCACTGGGGGTGCCTTAATAGATGTGCGACAAGGGAAACTCACTCTAAGGGTGCAAGATGAGGAAGTAGTCTTCAATCTCTTTGAAACAATGAAGCACCCCAAAGAGAGGACGGAAGTGTACCGATTGGATATGGTGGATCCAACTGCTAAGGCAAGGGCAACTAGAGAAGTCCATGGTTCTTCACTTGCAAAAGTGTCGGTAAAATCCCATGATGGGGACAGTGAGGAAAAAGACCCTTTGGGGGATGAGGTCTATCTCGAGTGGTTGAAAGACATGGAAGCCTTACCGAGTCTCCCAGGGGAAGAATGTGCAAAGGAAGAGCTCAGCAGCAAGGGCAAGAAAAAGAAGGGTAAAGCACCAAGGTTGAAAGGTGGCACAACCGTGGTGGTCAATGCAAACAATGAGTTGATCCCAAAAAAGACCATCACGGGGTGGAGAGTTCGTGCTGATTATAGAAGGATGCTGGACTTAAATGAGTTGTCCGGGAACAGTAGGAGAGCTTATGAAAGGGCAAGAGCCAACAGAATACGGACTGAGGCATGGAATGGCAAGCAAGATTTACATCCAGATTAACCCTTACGGGTGACTTGAGTCAGGCTCGGGACGTTAAACAAGCACTACTTGGGAGGCAACCCAAGCTAGGTATCCTTTGGTTTTAGTGTCTGTCATTTTCACATATATAAAAAAAAAAAAGCTTGATTCGCCACGCGAATCCACATTGGCCGCGCGAGACAGAAGCCCTGAATCTCTGGGGTTGCTTGCTTTTCTGTCTCGCATCGCGAGGTCTACTTTCGCCTCGCGATTCTGGAGGATTGTAAATTGTGAGTGATGCATGTCAGTGACCGTTATTGTATTATATGCTATGAATATTTTCCACTTATGATGATAGAACTGTTTCTTATCTCCCTATTTCTGTATTTTTGGTGTATGTTTACTTCGTTACGTTAGAAGACCATATGGACGACTATGTTACGGAGGAGGTGGATGGAACCCCATACGAGACGGAGATTGTTAAAGAGTTGAACGATGTTCCGTATGAAGTTGACGCTGAAGAACCACTTACTGATCCTAATAATGTGGCGTAGTTAGTTAAAGGCTAGTGAGTCGCATAAGATGTTTTGTTTCCGTTAGTGATAAGCAAGTTGTGTAAAATAAAGGATACTTATAGGTGTGTATTTATGTAAAATAGTTTGGTGTTTTATATCTGCATAAGTTATACAATTATTAATTAAGTTTTAATTTATTTATTTTTTACGTATTTTCAACGTTAAGCGCGATTAAGTAAATAACTAATTAAGGATTTAATGTAATAATATAATGGGGCACAACGGGGTGTCTCATTTGGTGGTATCAGAGCAGTTCGATTCTAATCGGACTGTGAGGTCTAGGATGTTGTTACTGGCCGTGTCTAGTTGAGTCCACATCGGATTCCAATTATGCTTAGAAGATGGGTAGTGTGTCCGAATCCGAAGCGTTAAGTAACATTAGTGCGGCATATGGTATTTATATACTGGTATATGTGGTATTATATGTCATACTGATAAGGGAAAATGATTTCTTTTACAGAATCATGGCTCGTGGAAAAGGACGTCTGATTGACGATGTGTGAGAACTCCTGAAAGAATTGTGGGAGCTAACAATGTGGAAAATAATCATACCGGAAGTGGAGGAGAGTCATCTGAGACTCAAGATACCATGAAAAACATAGTTACTGCTCTGTTGTTACAAACACAACAGAATGCTGAAATGCTACAGATGAACAAAGAACAGCAGGAACAACAGAATCAAAGGAGAGCTGCTGCAGCTGAAGATGCCGGAATGGCTACTTTCATGAAAGGGAAGCCACCCCAATTCCCAGGAGATTATGATCCAGAGAAGGCAGAGTGGTGGATACAAGAGATCGAGAAGATATTCGATACCATGCGTTGCAGAGAGGATAGGAAAGTGATGTATGCTGCCTTCATGCTAACTGGAGGAGCAGAGTCTTGGTGAAGAGGCAAGCGAAGATTGCTGGAGGCCGAAGGCAGAGTTATCAACTGGCAGCTGTTCAGTGACTGCTTCTTTGAGAAGTATTTTCCGCGTCTAGTTCGGCGCGAGAAAGAAAGGGAATTCATGAGTCTCAAACAGGGCAACATGACTGTTGGTGATTATGCATCACGATTCGAGGCTCTGATTAAATATTTCGAATTTTATCAGAGATTCCCAGATGAAGATTGGCAATGTAGAAGGTTTGAGGAAGGACTCCGACATGAACTCCAGAGGGCTATAGTATCTATTGATATCCAGAGTTTTCCAGAGTTAGTGGAACGATGCAGTGCGATCGAAAGTCTAGATCTGAGGCTGGCTAATGAGCAGAAACAATTAAGAAGTGGGGGTCCTACTCGACCGGGTTTTCAGAGGAGAGGAGGTAGTAACTCTCAGTGGAGACAGAGACCGTATGCCCGACCAATGCAGACACCAACACCAAAGACTGGTGGTTAGAGCTGGTCAACAAAGCAGAAGGATTATCTTGTTTCAGATGTGGCGGACCGCATTATCTTAGAGACTGCATGGAGCGACCTAGTTGTTTTCACTGTGGAAAAAAAGGTCATATGGCCCGAGATTGCAGACAGCAGGCTAGGCGACCGCCGATAGCTGCAGGAAGAGGAAATGGAGGCAATAGGGGTGGAGCTGGAAGAGGAGTCATATCAGCAGGGCAACAGGGAGCAAGACCTCAGGCCACTGGAAGAGTGTTTACCGTGAAGGGAGCTGAATCCTCTCAATCTGATAATCTTATACAAGGTATGTGTTTGATAGCTGGTAGACTCTCGTACGTGTTATTTGACTCAGGCGCTACACATTCATTTATTTAGTATGAGTGTGTGGATCAATTAAAATTAATTGTTTCTCAATTACCTTATACCCTTACCATATCTACTCCAACTAGTAATCCTTTGACTACTAGGTCTATTTGTTTACAGTGTCCTATAATTGTTGAGAATAGAACATTTATTGTAGACCTTGTCTGTTTGTCTATGCAACAGATAGATGTTATTCTTGGCATGGATTGGCTTTCAGCTAACCATGTAATACTAGACTGTTCTAGTAAGACCTTATCATTTCTTGAGTCTTCTAGTATAGTCTCTGCCAATGAAGGAGTATCCATGAGGGGTGATGATTCTCGGCAGTACGTGATGCTGTTCGCGGTGGAAACTATTGAGACCCCTAGTATAGATTATATGCCTATCGTGAGAGAGTTTCCTGAAGTTTTCCCTCCCGATGTTCCAGGTTTACCACCAGAACGAGAAGTGGAATTCACCATAGATCTTGTACCAGGGACAGGACCTATATCTATGGCGCCTTATCGGATGTCACCTATAGAATTGGCGGAGTTGAAGAAACAGTTGGATGATATGTTGGGAAAAGAGTTCATAAGGCCGAGTGTTTCACCATGGGGAGCTCCAGTGTTGTTTGTTAAGAAGAAAGATGGAAGTGCTAGGTTGTGCATAGATTATAGACAGTTAAACAAGGTAACAATTAGGAATAAGTATCCATTGCCTAGGATAGATGATCTGATGGATCAATTGAAAGGAGCCGCAGTATTTTCCAAGATTTATTTGAGATCTGGATACCATCAGATTAGAGTAAAGAAGGAAGATATACTAAAAATGGCTTTTAGAACAAGGTATGGACATTACGAGTATTTAGTTATGCCGTTCGGTGTGACTAATGCGCCAGCAGTGTTCATGGATTATATGAACAAGATATTTAGACCGTACCTTGATAAGTTTGTTGTTGTATTCATCGAAGACATCCTTATCTATTCTCGTACATGGGAAGATCATGAGAAACATTTAAGGATAGTGCTGCAAGTTTTGAAGGATAGGCAGCTTTATGCTAAACTTTCCAAGTGTGAGTTTTGGAGGGAAGAAGTCCAATTTCTAGGACATGTGATCACCAAGGAAGGTATAGCAGTAGATCCAGCAAAGGTTGAGGCAGTTCTTAAATGGGAACGACCTAAGTCAGTAAGTGAAGTACGGAGTTTTCTAGGGTTAGCTGGATATTATCGGAGGTTTATAGAGGGTTTCTCGAACATTGCGTTGTCTATGACGCAGTTGACGAGGAAAAATACAGCTTTTGTATGGACGGACAAATGTGAGCAGAGTTTCCAAAAGCTGAAGGAAAGGTTGACTACATCACCTGTGTTGACTTTACCGGATCCATTAGGACCGTTTGATGTATACTGTGATGCGTTATACCAAGGTTTAGGTTGTGTTCTAATGCAAGAGGAAGAGTGGTGGCTTATGCTTCCCGACAATTGAGAATTCATGAGAGGAACTATCCGACTCATGATTTGGAATTAGCAGCCATTGTGTTCGCATTAAAAATATGGCGACACTTTCTATATGGAGCAAAATTTAATGTTTACAGCGACCACAAAAGTCTGAAGTATCTGTTCAACCAAAAGGAGTTGAATATGAGACAACGAAGATGGATGGAGTTTATCAAAGATTATGAGTTTGATTTACTATACCATCCTGGGAAGGCGAATGTAGTAGCGGACGCCTTGAGTAGGAAATCATTGCACGTGTCCGCAATGATGGTTAAAGAGTTGGAATTATTGGAACAGTTCAGAGATTTGAACTTAGGAATGGAGTTGGTTGAGGATAAAATTTGCTTAGGTATGATCACTATTAGTAGTGATTTTATGAGATATCTTAAGGATAAACAGGCTCAGGATCCATATTTACAGGAGATAAGTAGAGGTATAGATGAGGGTAAAATTTCTGAGTTTAGTAGAGGAACAAATGGTGTACTGAGGTTTAGGGATAGAATATGTGTTCCAGAGGATTTAGAACTTAGGAAGCTGATATTAGAAGAAGCACATAAGAGTAAGTTGAGTATTCATCCTGGATCCACTAAAATGTATCAGGATTTAAAGAAATTGTTTTGGTGGACGAGGATGAAGAAAGAGGTAGCAGAGTATGTTTTATCTTGCCTGGTGTGTCAGAAGGCTAAGATATAGCATAAACAGCCAGCTGGTTTATTGCAATCATTAGATATCCCAGAATGGAAATGGGATAGCATAGCTATGGATTTTGTGGTTGGACTACCACGAACTCCTAAGAAACATGATGCGATTTGGGTTATCGTTGACCGGTTGACGAAGTGTGCTCACTTCTTACCTATGGGTGAAAACTATAGTTTGGAGAAGTTGACCCAAATCTACATCAAAGAAATTGTTAGGTTGCATGGTGTGCCATCGAGCATTGTTTCAGACCGAGATCCTAGATTTACATCTAGATTTTGGAAACAATTGCATCATGATTTAGGGACCAAGTTGAGAATGAGTTCTGCTTATCATCCCCAAACGGATGGACAGTCAGAAAGGACGATTCAATCATTGGAGGACCTTTTAAGAGCTTGTGTTTTGGAACACACTGGTAGTTGGGATGAGTTCTTGCCGTTGATTGAATTTACTTACAACAATAGTTTTCACAGTAGTATAGGGATGGCACCATATGAGGCTTTGTATGGTAGGAAGTGTAGGACACCGTTATGTTGGTATGAGATTGGTGAAAATCAAGTCTTGGATCCAGATGTGGTGCAACAGACTACGGAACAAGTTAGGAAGATAAGGGAAAAAATGAAGGAAGCACAGGATAGGCAAAGGAGCTACAGTAACAAGAGAAGGAGACCTTTAGAATTCCAGGAGGGCGATCACGTGTTTTTGAGAGTCACTCCGATGACCGGAATTGGCAGGGCTATCAAAACTAGAAAACTTACTCCTAGATTCATCGGACCTTTCTAGATTATTCGAAGGATTGGTCCAGTAGCTTATCATATTGCTTTACCACCTAACCTTGCTAACCTTCATGACGTCTTTCACGTGTCTCAGTTGAGAAAATATTATCCTGATCCTTCACATGTTATTGAGTCTGAGTCTATACAACTGCGAGAGAATCTAGAATATGAGGCTCTACCTGTAAGGATAGCAGATAAAGAGATTAAGGAACTTCGTGGTAGACAAATTCCTTTGGTTAAGGTCATATGGGATGAAACTACTGGAGATGCTACTTGGGAGCGTGAAGCAGATATGCAACAACGATATCCACATCTTTTCTGAAGTATGTAAATTTCGAGGACGAATTTTTTTTTTAAGTAGGGTAGTAATGTAACACCCCGATTTTCGTTGCTTTGAAATATCGGTAATAAATATATAAATATATATTTGTATCCGAGACTTAGAAAATGATTTTGAATAAACCAAGGTCATTTCCTTGTTATACTTATTTGCATAAGGTTACGGGGAAGTTTTTGGTTGAAAACTCAGTCGGAAGCCGGTTTGCTATTTTCTGTGTCTTCACTAACAGTAAAAGTTTACTGCTCAGAAGGACAAGTATGTTGAGAGATCCACCCAAAATACTAAAACTGTTCTAAACCCTAACTATGTTCATCTTCTTCCATAAGTTTCTTAAGAACACCATAAGAAAACCTTGAAGAACATCATCCAAACTTTGTTTTCTTGGATCATCAAGAGGTAATAACTTATTCTATTGTCATTTAAATCATTTCTCTTCATCACTTTTGTAGATTCATGACTTAGATCAACATGTTCTTCATTTGTTCAAAGTTCATGGAGCTAGATTCAAAAATTCATAACTAATTCTAGAAAAATCCTTTTGACATGAAACCAATTGCTATGATCTTATAATCATCTATATTTTCATCATCTAGAAGCACAAGATCATGAGAAATTTCTTTCCTTGATTTCTGGTTATGGTGAACCTAGGTGAACCTTGAGTTTTTAGGTTTTGTTTCATTTTCATGAATTGATTCATGATTCAATCCTTTTGTATCTTGCTAGTTCTTGTATTCAAGTATATAGAAGATCAAAAAAATCAAACTTTAACCTATTAATCTCATCAAAACCGAAACCCTAGATTTGTGTACTTAAGGGTTTTGTGATTCAAAAGTTGTTGGTAACACTTGAATCAAACTCTAGGTTTTGTATATATTGATTAAATCCCAAAAGTTGATGAAATTTTAAAAACTTATAGCCTATGGATCTTGAGGAAACCGAACCCTAGTTCTTAGAACTAGATGAGTTTAATTCATGTTCTTAGTTCATAATCATGGTTTAAGTGATTAATCATGCTTAAGTAACTTATGGATCATTATTCCTTAAGTTAATCAAATTTTCAACTTTCTAACCTAGATAATTGGTTGAAGCCGAAACCCTAACCATAAAGGTTAGAGGATTTTGTTTTAAATTTTAGTCTTGTAATAAGTAATCTATGTTAGTTAAGACTCTAGTAATTAGGATCCAAAAGATGACATTAAGAAGATAACCCTAAACCTATTTTCTAAGTCTTGGCCGAACCTAGCCCTAAAGTGTCATAGATGATTGTTAGTTGATTAATTATAGTTATGATTGTTTGAATGAAGGTGGTTGTGTTAACTCGTGGCGGGATAACGAGGATCGTCATGTACGTGTTTCCGGTACAAAACTCAGGTGGGGAAAGAACCATTCCATCGTCGGAACCGATAAGTAGTATATAATTTATAATAATGGTGTAAGGCGACCTAAACCCTACTAGTGGTCGAGTAATCGACAATACCAAAATCGTATTGAAATCTTTTCCGTAAAACCAATGACGATTTGGGAATTGTGGGTTTATCGCCTTAGGTTGATTATTCATATTTGAGGATGTTTGAATTATTTACTTTTGACTGTTTGTGATACGCTGGTTGAGGTATTCCATCTGCATGTGACGTATTGTTTCGGTGTTTGAATATTATGATATTGAGGATGTTTGAATATTCTGTTAATTAATGTGTTATGTATGATCTGCCTGGGTTTAATTGTATGCTTAGATAATTTTAAGGAAAGATATATATTGCTCGGAGGTATTTTGTTTGGGTGAGAGTTTTGAATATGAATTAGAAGTGCCTCGCTATTATTTTATAGAAGTGATGTGATATAGAGTGTAAGTGGAGGTTATGAGGAAAAGCTTGAGGTACTAGGTTGTTATTGATAAAAGTCAGTGAGAATCATGTGTTGCATTGTTGTTCATAACCGTGTATTTGAGATACACGAGGTCCAAAGTTCTTGTAGACCGTTCCAAATTAGAATTTAAGTTGTGCAACTATAGTGTCATTGCTTTGCATGAGCACCCTTGATAGAGTTGAGAGAGAGATAATCTGGGTGTGCACCGACGGTATTGTGCAGCTATAGTGTCATTGCTTTGCATGAGCATTCCTACCATGGATGAGAATGTGCACCGCGTGGGGAACGTGTCACTTGGACGACTGACTGGCATCCCTAACGAGGGATGTGTGACAGGAGTAGTAGTGACCACATCAGCATAAAGGTCTAGTTGCATGAGTTGAAGGGTAGAGGATGATGTTATAAAATATGGATGATTGTAAATTGTGAGTGATGCATGTCAGTGACCGTTATTGTATTATATGGTATGAATCTTTTCCACTTATGATGATAGAACTGTTTCTTATCTCCCTATTTCTGTATTTTTGGTGTATGTTTACTTCGTTACGTTAGAAGACCATATGGACGACTATGTTACGGAGGAGGTGGATGGAACCCCATACGAGACAGAGATTGTTAAAGAGTTGAACGATGTTCCGTATGAAGTTGACGCTAAAGAACCACTTACTGATCCTAATAATGTGGCGTAGTTAGTTAAAGGCCAGTGAGTCGCATAAGATGTTTTGTTTCCGTTAGTGATAAGCAAGTTGTGTAAAATAAAGGATACTTATAGGTGTGTATTTATGTAAAATAGTTTGGTGTTTTATATCTGCATAAGTTATACAATTATTAATTAAGTTTTAATTTATTTTTTTAACGTATTTTCAACGTTAAGCGTGATTAAGTAAATAACTAATTAAGGATTTAATGTAATAATATAATGGGGCACAACGGGGTGTCTCAGCCTCCCTCTATCACTTATCCTAACCTCCCTGATGATTCCACACCTTCACCTTCTATACCTTCTGCACCTCAATAGGGCCGACCCTCAGGTAAAGCTGGTAAAACAGCAACTGTAGGCCTCCAAAAAAATTTCTACTTTTACAAGTACTTTAGGCTCAAAAAAGGCTCAAACTCAATATATATTTTGTTTGTATTTGTTTTGTTATCTACAAGTGTGTTTGTATGTAGATACACAACAAATATTTATATCAATTAGTGATAGATTCATGTGCATATCATGCATATCGTTGGTTAACCTTGTGGGTAGCCGCAACAACTGTTTGAGCGATTACTAATATGAGGTTGATGGTTGTGAATGACTACAACGATAGCAAGACAGTTGTCACAAGAGAGTCGTATGAATAGCTGTAAAAGCCGTTTGAGTGGCTATTATATGAGGTCGGATCATACTTGTACATAACTCCAATAGCCGTTTAAGTGGTTACTGCACAAAGGAGGTGACCGTGTCGACTGCAGCAGCCGTTTGAGTGGTTATCACGGTGGAGCCATGTGAACAGGTTCAACAGATGTTTGAGCAATTGCCACAAGAGGTTGAGGTGGACTATCCGTAGCGACCAAGTTGTCGGAACTCAGAGGTGGAGCGACACGGGTTCTTTCTCATCGTTGGAGAACTTCTCGAGTTTCTTATAGTGGAGGGGTTGGGAAGGAAGTTCTTCCTCGCATACTCTCTTGGTAACGCGGATCCAAAGAGCCCAACTCCCGACTTACATTGTTGTAGAATTGGTCAATCATGCATGTAAGACCAGTTGTGCACATAGAATGGGTAATTATCCTAGTTGATGAGTTTTCGAGGTTGGTTGTTATGACGATAATCCTAAGAGATGGTTGTGATTGTTAACGTGCTTGTTAATATGATATTCTATATTGTTTCCTGTTTCATGATAATTGTAGAGTTTCTTACCTCATGTACGTATCTGTTCTCTATTCTTTATACGATGGTCCTAATCGTGGCTCAAAGGCGGAAGTGAGTCATCAGTGATGAAGACACTGAGAAGGTTAGAAGTGATCGATGTGAGAGTCATTCTTCACTGCGACAAAGACGTTGATATATCATGATTGAAGAGACCTCCGAGGATGTTGTTAAGCCTTTTACTGTTTATACCACAGCCACTGGAGTGTGTGTTATTATATCTTTTATGTTGTCGCTTCCTTAGTAACTCTGATGTTGTATATGAATATATGTTTTAAATTTTTTAATTTTTTGCTGCAATTATATGTAATTGTAATGTGTTAAGTTCCATGTGACACTCGAAAGGGTGTTACATAGAAATCATAAACTATTTGGTTATATTTATTCTTCGCCTACTCTTAAATAAAAATATTAATATTAAATATTTCGACCTGAACTCCTAAAACTCTACCATGGCCTATAGACCGTAAGTTATTTGGTCCTTTCTTCTGCACATATCCTTACTCTATTGAATGTCTTCTTTTGCATCAACTCATACCGACATGAATGGCTCTGCACACACAATAAAACCACATTGTATCTTTTATATGTTGTTATCCTTAATGATCTGATCCCATAACTTTTATTTTAGGAATCATATTGGTGAAAGTAGTCGACCTTGTATATTTAATTTGGAGAAAGCTTTCAATAAGATGGAAACTATGTTATTAATTAAAAAAATAACTTTTTTAGGTGAAAATATTTTATTGCAATATATTATTTGTTATATGACTTTGTATAGTATTAATTTAGGTAAGAATTTTTATTTCTTCAATATATTTTTATTTTTTCCTTTTTCTGAAAAATATAAATAATCTTATTTAGTAGGCAATAATGGTTTATTCGATGATTTATAAAAATTTTTACTACCCGAAATGCATATATTAATTAATATACAATTAACGATTGAATTTAGCTACTATTTGATAAAGAAAGGGAAAGAGGCCACACTCCATAATATGATAAATTGATAAGGATTTAATAATAGATTTTAATAAATGCATGAATGTTTCACACCTTTTCAATATATGACATATATGGTAAGCAAAATTAAGCTATTACATTCTAGAAAAGATTTGAATATATTGAATTCA